>LQRL01009323.1:2369-12643 GCA_001703475.1 Hydroides elegans | reverse complement strand
ATATAGTCAAATTAAAATGCCCCCCCCCCCCCTCCATGCTATGCAAATTATCCAAACCCCTCTTCCGAACCCGCCCATGCCCTATCCCCGCCCAACCCGCGGAAAACGCCATCACAGTGAATGCGCGAACCTTGAAAAGTCCATGACCACACCATTCACCACCCCTTAGCGCACATGCAACGAAGCACTTAATGCAGCTATAAGCTTAACTATTCCGTATATTTTACACACCATTTTATATACTGTCAGTTTTTAGATAGACCCTATTCGTGCCATAGTTTGATAACTCTGGTTTCTCTTCATCCACGCATAAATCTTTCGCCTTTTACTAAAGATTTCCGTGGGGAGGAACAATACAATGAGTCTATAGACGAATTTCTTAACACCCTACTTCGGTAGGGTCACATGAACTCCATATCATCCACTACTTTAGACTATCGCACAGTTCCCTGCCATATCAATATTATCACTTATATAAACTATAATTTGAGTCACTGGGTCAGGGATACTTTTCTTATAAACATAACGCACTACGGTTCACCATATATATTTTCATGTCGTTCATAGCCATATCGATAAAAGATGAACGTAGAAACATTTTTCAACAAGGTATGTCGAACCGGATATAAGTCATGTTTATATCAAATATTTTTGTTACCCTGATCCACGCTTGTTTGAGGTAAACACTTAAATACCGCGAATTCCAAATAGCATAAATGCACTCAACCTCAATTAAAATTCATATATCGGTCGTTTTATTATATGTTAATTTTGGAAGAAAACAATGATTTATTACAACTTACCATGCTTATTTTATAGATATTATGTTAACTACACAAAGGTTTGAGCTTTACATTCAAGTTGCTTGTTATCCCTTATATTCCATATCGATTGAATGATTATATCCGCGAATAAAAATGGTTCTGATCTACAAAATAATTGGCTCGTAAGCACAAATTACTAGCGAAATTCAAATTTGTATCCAGTGGAAAATCAAGTCTTCCTTAAAACTGAAACGTTTTCCAAGAGATAAACGAATTCCTTCATCTTTAAGAATCTCACTAGAAACAGAACCAACAGCTCTTTTCATTTCCACTCCAAACACTTCTCACAGCAATAATAATCTTCTTAGTCAATCTACTCTTCCGGAAATTCCTATTGCCATGCTTCTCTGTACAAATCACCCACAACCATATAGTTCATATCCACATTTTCCTCTTTCATTTTATTAGAAAATAAACACAGAGAACAATAAGTACAGTTGCTTCAGTGCGGATATATCTTATGAATGAAAGAAATGTGAAAAGTGATATTTGATTTTATCAATATGTTGGTTTGACAAACGGAACTTTAAGAATATACTTCGTATCTAATTTATAAGTATCGAAATATGTATAGAAATTAGTAAGTCTTCACAAGGACTGAAACTCAAAATCGAATTAACCAGTTTTCTACGAGAAAACGATAAGAAAAACTATAAATACACTCCTAATAACTAAAAAGAGAAAAGCAAGCAGAAACCGAAACAACGTCGTTAGTTCATTTGTAGTTCAACGTCCCAAACATATTTCTTCCATGAAATTCTTGAGTCTCATCCATATCGAAGATTAAATACAAACTGAGGGAGATTGCCTTTGAATGCATCTGGAAGGTAGCCTTGGCCTCCTTGTGTATAGCATTCTCGGGTCAAAGTCCCCTCATAACCAATATGACTTACCAACTTACCAATAACAATAAGAACACTGTATCGGCCGTCAACAATCACTGACCGACTAATATTTCGAACAGATGAGGAAATATTGTAACATATGCCGCGAAGAAAAAAGTGGCAAGGAGCCGACGGATAGATGTATGTAAGCGTATAATGAATAAGAAATTGAATATTCTATTTATTCGATAAGAAAGTCGATCTGAAAGATGAAGATGGATTTAACGCTTATACCCTAGGTTCATCTAAGTCCACACAACCCTTGTGGTATTTCTAAATGAAACAGAACAATTCATCCGATTTCGACTGTCATCATGATGCATAAATCGAAAAACATGTATACTCATAACTTATCGTCAATGAATTTCACATATCACCAACTTATAAATTGAATGAAGGAATCGATATTATATAAAGAATCTACTAAATCCCTGAGTAAACTGCTACGTAATCTATGTTTGATTTGGTGTTTCCACAGTAGGAAAAATTGCACACATACCTCCACTAACAACGAACGCCCACCCCTTTTCGAACTTTTTCCCGATGCATTCTGTCCCGCCCCTTTCACACAGAACCCCAACCTACACCTTGTCACTTGCCCCACCTTCATCACACCTTGCTCGTCCGGATCCGTAGACAAGATCCAGGCTGGATACCAATTATGAAGATGATGTCTTTGTCAGTATTCCATCATAATGTGTGGACATGCGCATACTTTTCCCATTCATGCAATCATGCAATATATCCAAATCCGTGAACGTATCTGGTGGTGTGCGAATAGATTTCTATGGTTGTTGCACAGCAACACAAATATTTCTTGCCTCTTTCAATGTTCCTAGCTTTGCAGACAATCTGATAATTCAATGTGGAAATTTAACTTTATCCGATAGGTAACATTTGATGACAATTCCTTAAACAATATATTTTTGACGTTATACTGTAATATCAAAGAAGATTAACAAACAAGATTAACAGGGTTGAGAATGCATCAAATCTTATTTCCTTTTGATAAACCTCAACACAAAGCTTCTGCAATAATTGCAAAGCTTCTCAATCATTCGTAACGAGTCCAACAAAACCCATTACGTAAACAAAGTCGGACGGATTACATGCCTTGCAAGACCTAGTAAAGATATATTTATATCAATAACCAGAACCTAAAACAGAAAGCAAAACAACCAAAAAACTCTTGCTTAAGACAGTAAAAGTAGTTGATTTATGGAGTGTACATAAGGTAAGTTGATCTACAAGTTGGCTGCCATCCAGTGGGTCGTGTATTAACCTTCAACGTGAAAATCTTTGCATTTCATATAGTTCATATATGATTTACATATATCATGATAACAAGTGGGAGGAAATTGATAAAGATCTTTTAATGGACTGTCCGATCGGTGTATGTCCGATGTGTTTTATTTTGTGGCATCAGCAATATATTTTGACCCTTAATTAGGGTGAAAATGGCAGAAAAAAATAATCATGTTTGACCAATTTATAGTACATCCTTCATTTTCAGTAAATAGAAAACGAACAGAATCATCATATTTTTACCAATAAGATAATATATCTTAATTGCATTGAAACCTGAAAAGTGTAAAAAAGGTAATAAACTTAACCGGCGAACGTTTGAAACGGCCTTGCAATTTTGCTTCACTTCACGAGGAAGGCTAATATTACCTAACAAATAGATTAGTGATGACAGAAAGCCGAAAATACGCGATCACTTAGACCGAACTCCACCGAACGGAGGCAGGAAGGACAACACGACTGGTTTCAATAGACAGATGTCTCTACGGATAGACGTAAGTGGAATAGTTGCTTATGGAATCATAAGTGATTTTTTTTTGGTAATTGAGATTTATGTTTTGCGCAATAGAGTATAAAATAGGTCTGTATTCCTGTATGTATTTCGCAATACCTAAGATACATCTGAGCTTTCAGAGAAATGGCTGTATATATTTTGCAATTCCAAAGCAACATATCAACTTTCATTTTAACTTTCACTTTAAATCTAATTTACCATTTTTCCTCATGTGCGAACTGCCTACATGTGTTCAATAGCATGGATAAATATTTGGTACCACATAAATATATACCGGGCACGTGCTATCTGAAAATGAATTTGTTCTTTTAAAATCACTTTCCGTGTATCCTTTTTTGCCCATGACTTTACCTTGCAATCTCTATATTGTTATGATCCATATTTCTGATATCTCATCTGTCTGTACTTAATCCATTGGTGTATACGAGGGCGTAGCTGTCATAATTCCATGGGAAATGCGAGTGAAAATATTGACACCGAAATTGACGTGAAATTATTTATGTTTCATCATTATATGTCATTTCTTATTTGTATAGTATATAATGGATTCAAAAGTTGTATGTATTACCAATATCGAAATATAAACATATGTCCTTATTCAAGGATGACATGTCAGAACAGTAGATCATCGTCAACCAGAACTAGATATCGTAAAATTAACTTACGGTATTAAACATGTACGTCAATATCGAAATATCTGTTTTTACTGTACTGACTTTGAGTAAGTATCTGGCTGAGTTCGAAATCCAATTCCGGGTAGCCATTTTCGGCTCGAAATCGCAATGAACGATTGTGTGTCTCTTCTAACGCTAATGAGCCATTCCCTGGGATGACAAACATTTCAAAGTCTGAAATTACTCTCAGTTTTCGTTAAAATGAAACTGTCTCATTTTGCAAATTTACAGTTAACCAAGTATGTTTTTGCATTTTGCAATTGTATAATATATCGCCTTCTCGTCTATCCTTGACATCCAAAACAAGCATGTAACTTTTCAAGGCAAGCCCACTTAATTTCCGAAGTGAGTTTGTATACATTCCGTTTTTGTCATTTTTCGTAGGCGAACTGATAAATTGGGCGGGGTCCACGAAATGATAAACGATAAACATCGAACAAACATATTATTTTAAGGGAACTATTTCTATAGTTTTGCGTCTATATTGTTAGGAAACTAATGGTTGTTTATAGAGCAACCGACATATCTAACGACAAGCAATGTCAAATTGGCCCTTTTTACACATCTACACAATTTCGAAAGTTCATAAACCATGGCAACATTGAAACGTCGGTTTCTTTATTTTAAGTCATTGAGGGATGTTAAACAATGATTCGTTAGTCAACACAATTTAGTTTCGCATAATTATTAACTGACAGTATACTCGAAAACGTTCACGCGTTTAATTTACGTTATGTGATGCTGACGAACGTTGCTCTACAGCTGAAAAAGGCTCCGTATAAGCGACGTAAAATTCTACCCACCACAACATAACTATGATTACCATATGAAAACACATATAAAATGACAATAACCTACCTGGTCGAAATAAACTGCACCATCTTAACCTTATCCTAAATCAATTATTCCGAAAATGTGCGAACCATCAAAGCGATGTATCCAAGACCTTGCGCCGCTCCTTATTATAATAACCTAGAGAGAGAAAAAAACGTATTTTTCTCTACTTTATGATGATAATCCAGCAAATGGTTTTTGTTGAACCCAGACCAGGTTGTAGTTACGCGGGAGTAGGAAACGCAGCACCACTTACGTAAGATAATGTAATGGATGCGTTGCGATGGGGAACATTAACAAATATGGCTTTTCGTCAATATCCGGATGGCAGCAAAATAGCGCGAAAATACGGAAATGTTGAATTGCAATTGAAGACTATTTCATGGCGAATATCGCTTCAAAATATCTGTACTTTATACGCCGTATTAATTGTCCGTTAAGCGTCATCAGTCGATAGAGTTTGAAGATATAGATTATGACATTCCTTTAAAACCGCCTGTCAATTTCGGTTCGAAACTTCTTATTTCGTCCGTGCGTTTATGACGTGATTCCTATTGGCGCTACGACCAGAAGTTGTATCGTTGGTTGAAGTTGGCTTATATCCGTCGTTGAGCCACTTTGCGACAGGAATGTAAACAGGCTTTTGAAAGAGGGGTTAGATGCAGCAGATCAGTTTTCTTCTTTCCCTGCAACAACAGACAACATGTCAAAAAGATGTTTGCAACCTGAATAGGGTTTACATTTCGCCATTTTGCGTGAGAAGTTGAATTTAGTGAAATTCAAGATGAGGGTATGAGAATTAAGTGTTATTTTGTGTCGTTTTTTCCTAAATGTGTGAACAATATGTACAATTGCTAAAATGCTGCGCGTACAACAAGATTTCAAATCGAATATGACAAAGTATCTTGTGACGTGCAGCATGATCATTATAATCATGCAAACCTTAAAAAATATCAAAAACAAAAAAGTTCTGTGCTATGCATATTTATACAGAATCCAAAAGCATTAAAATGCAGAGGGTGTTTTTGTCTAGCGTAACGTGTTTATTTACGGCATGCATAGTTACTTCACATTATTAAGGGTTGCAACATCAACTACATATTAATTTGAAGACTTCTTTGCAAAACGATGCTTAATCAACAGCGTATAGTAGGCCTAAATCATGTTCTTGATACGTGGTAAGTTTTTAGGACCTTAAATTTGTAATATCGAAACTGACGGAAGACGCCTCATCGCCACTAAATCTAACTTAAACATAATTACGTCGTGACGTCCTCAATATTGAACTTTGAATGAATATTGAATGAAAACGCCATTTTGATTTTGGACGTTGTGTGGTGGCAACGTTCATTTTTCAGAGGGTTATTCCAACAAAGTCGTAAAATCCATTCGAATCAGAACCGAGTTCTCGATGAACTCAGATCGTGAAGTGGGTGTGAACATTGTGATCCAGGGTGTGAACGCCAAATGATATAGCACACATTCCTTTACAACTTCCCATTGTGTATAAACATATACATGTATTCTATCACCCTGACGCAACAGTTCATTCTGATATTAATCAGATATTTAAAACATTCCTGCTCTCAGCCTTTGAATTATTTTCTTCTTTATTCAAGTTTGATAAACTTGAAAATGATAGCTCACCAGAAGAAAAGTTTTTTATTGCCTATTTAGTTTTTCATTTGTCAATCCGATAATAAATATTTACAGTTATTCTTTCGATAAACCATTCTATCTAATTTTTTTACATCTTATTTTCGATATCCTATAAATAAGTTGAAATTAAAAAGAGTCTAGACTCTTTACATTTTAAGACTTAAGTAAAGTATACTATTTCAATTGGCGCATTTAGGAAATCGACATCAGTGTTTGTGTGCAAACAGATCGACATTAACGTTTTTATCGAATCTGATGCTATTGAAATAAACACAAATGAAGTCCCCCTCCTCTTCGCAATTTCAATGGCCTCAAATGACATAGTTAGCACAAAGATACTACAAAATAGGCTTAAATTATCATCGAAGTGACATAGTTATTAGCAACTGAGGATGTTCAGAATGTCTTTACCCTCTTTATTAAATGAACCGCATTTTAGATACATGTCAACGCAAACACTGTAATGACCTGGCTACATATGAAACGTTTTTGATAGTTGTTTTTGTGTTTTCCTATGCATAAATTCTGGGAAAGAAAAAAAAAACACGTTCAGCTTTCCGAAAAGCATGTCGTATGACCAGCTATTTGTAAATGTTACATATCTCAGTGCGGATTTATAAAATATGTCAACGATAAACTGTTCTAAAGGTATCTAAACTAGCTTCCCCGCAATTAAGTCTCGTTCACCGCTCGTTCACATTATGCGTTTTTTTCTTGAAGTGAAATTGGTATAAAAACATAACAAACAGGCTTTCGAGCTTTTCTCAGCCTGATCCCGGTGAACGAACCTTAAGACTTGATTTTAAGTTCTGTTGTGTTTTAATATTTCATTGATAGAGCATACATGTCAATTATACTTTTTCATTATATGAAATTAACACTAGATAATTCGGATAAAACCTTAGTAAATTCAAGTTTTAGGAATGATAACCGTTTCAGAAAAAGTAAATCTAGATTAGGTTGATAAAAAATTTAGAGTCGTGCTCAAACACTAGATTATCCGAACGTTTATTTCGAGTCATGGCTCAAATAACATTGAACTATTCATGATGCTTAAACTTTTTTTGCTAAAGACAGCTGAATAATGGGATTACTGTGGATTAACACCACCAAATACAAATAGCAAAATTAAAGAAGAAATACCTTCATTACCAACCTCAATAAATATTGATACATTTTCAAGGCAAACCAGCACCGATATGCAATGAATACAGCATTGATGGCATTGGCACAATAAGACACGGTATCTCTATAAAGATAATGAATTAATCCAATCTCTCATATAATAAGTGAAGAGAGTTATTCATCAAATGACATAAGACCATTATGGCATAATCAAATAGATGAGGAACCACGAAGGTCGTCGTTACAATTATGACATTCATGCCACCCAAGAAACGTTTTTATGAAGATTTCGAAAGATTTGATGGTACAAGATTCCTCAAGAAAATGCGGGAGCAGTGAAAAGGTGAGAGTGGGTTGATAAATCCACGTCTTTTATTATACCAATGACACCTGTATTTTCATTTTATTTTATTTTCTATCAGGTACACCCATATATGCATTCTGAAAATAAAATACATTTCATTGTAGCAGCTCCGCGTCAATGCTTAGAAGCGCCAATGAACTATAATGTAAATAGAGGCTTTAAGGCACAGACCGACTTAACGACACATGATCCCCACCCCCAGGTCCTCATTCGACTCTTATAATATCTTATAACTTAGCGCCCATGGCTCTTCGTTTTCATGTCCTGGATTTATACATTGGAAACTATAAGAATTATGTTTTTATCATTTTAAGTTATCAATTGTCTTTATAGCTGAGAAAAAAGTTGCGATGTCAATTAACGATCATGAACGCTCATTAGACTTCATTTTGATCGAAACATTATGCGTCTACATTAGATCACATCGAGACGTCTTCGTGACGTAGGCAACTCATAATATCTGGAATGCCGCCGCATCAGTCCGTTTTTATGTAACATCGTCAGCTAACGTTTAGGTTTAGATAAAAAAAACGCTTTCCTTAACTTTTCGTTTAAATAAAGTATCCAATATTTATTAGGTGCTAATCAGTTTTGAACTCATTCATATTCAAAGGCAAAAAAAACCAACCTGTATCCATGCATCAATAATCTGTCAAGTTGTGACCTAAACTTCTGTAAGAGTGATAAACCAACTACCATTTTATCCCAATAAATGTTATCCTTATTTCAAGTTTTTATATATGCATTATAATTACTATTTCTAGAAAGTCTTGACGAGAAATCCTGATTTTTCTATCATTATATCTACATTCTAAAAACACATTTCCTTTTCACGTGAAACCTCCCTTTAAAAATTCCACCAAAGATGAAGTCTTATGTAGAACACATTATCATTTGATCCGAAATGACAGCTTAGTTAAAAATGTCATATGCCGAGAGCTCTGTATTGAAGCTTCCAGTTCTCAAGGTCTTTTCAGAGCGTTTTCATCCTACGTGTGTGCCTTGGTTGGGGAATGCATTTTGATTATTTTTACAACTGTTCAAAATGCGCTTGAATTCTATAAATAATAAGCCTGTCTTTAGATAACAGTGAACAGTTCATGTGTTGTTTATCAAATTATTATGCATATAAAAAATCTTGAAGTAGCTGGCTAAGATTCTGGCTGGGAAAACATGTACAAAACAAAAGGCTCTGTTTTTTTATGAATTTTAACGGTTTTTTGGGAACACAAACATTTTATTTATCTATAAGGCTGTTGGCATTATATCAATATATAATAAGCTACTTACATCACTGTATCCATCCAAATTACATATACTAAAATTATACATTAATATCCATTGACTTTGGAGTACTTGTCTGGAATAACCCAGCAACGCCCGTACAAAACGCATCTGTTTTTTTTCAATAAAAATTTCAATAAAAAATATTTGGCAATTTTAGAAGTCTAGCCTCAGCGACTGGGATCATTGTTTAAGGAGAAGCCTTTGAAATTTGAAATTTGATAAAGGACTTTTGAAGTTTTACTGTCGCACGTTAAGTTTGATCGATACTGCATTCTATCAAATTCGTATTCTAGTCTCGTTTTTGTTTTACTGTGTAAAGTGACTGTTTTATGTCAGTGCTACATTTATTCACGGTTAAAACCATATTGAGGCTAGTTCGTGTCTTTTCAAAATATAATTTACTGCCTTTAAATTGTGTAAAGCTGCCGTTTAAAACTCGATTCTTTAGATATATTTTATTCAAAATAACCTTCAAATAGCATAATAAGGCTCTGGCATTAATTCATTTGAATGTATTGCATATTAATTGTAAATTCCCTCATAACGTGTGACTTTAACACAACAGGACTGAAATATCACACATTTAAAGATTTATATAATTACTGCATTCTTTTACCATTTTAAATATAAGGGGTTTCGTAACTTAATTAATTCTGTAACATAAACTACGACATTTGATTGTGAGGCATTAATCTTTCCCCCGAAATTTAGACTTCTACTTTAAACTTGACTTTATAAAATAATTATGACACAAATAATTTGTTGATCGGTGTATTCAAAAGAAAAGAAAGTCTATGAAAATGG
>LQRL01009282.1:0-19429 GCA_001703475.1 Hydroides elegans | reverse complement strand
TAAAGACAAGAAAATTGAGTTGAACAGCAGTGAATTCTTGAGACATACAATGATATTATAAACATAATGAAATAGCGTGTAAATTGGAATTTGCTGGATTCTAAATTAATATCAGATCAAAAACAATTCATCGACCATTTGATTATTGCAATGACAACAAAATACAACGATTAGCATCATTATTTATATATAAGTTAAATTTCAAATGTTAACTTAGCTTTTATCATACAGAGAGTGGTCAATTAAACCAGACATGTGCCTTTACAAAACTATGTATTTTTTATTATCTTTGATAAGATGCCTTTCTTATTTTTTCCTCATTGATTTTATCATACACAATTACAAAAGTAATATTATCAAGAAAATAAAGGATTTGAAATCTTCGCCAAGAACATAATTCTTAATTTATGGGTGAAATGGAAATTTCAGTTCAAAAGTCCTTCTGATATTCCATAAATCCCTTTGATTGGTAAGATGATAACAAGGAAACTTCTAGGTCAAAATATAAGAAGGAAACTTATGCAATATTGGCAGTTCACGTTGTTTTTTTTCATGTGATAATGCATGTCTCGATCGCTCTATTTGAAAAGGAGAACGCATTTTCCGCCCAAAAAAAAATCGGGTGAAGTTCCGCTCAACACTTCGTACGGGAATTGCTAAGGATAAGTTCGTAAAATAAAGTTTAATGTGCTCAAGATAACAAATTGAAAATTCAAACGCGTTGCTATATATTCCTACATGTGACTCTTATACCAATTTAAGTATATAGCATCTGACCGTTGCACTGTACGTTTTCTACAATACAAGATATTGTATAAAGACTATATTATAGTCATAGTGTGACCTTGCGAACCAAATAAAAATCATGCATAGATATGTTCTTGAAAGTTCACATTAAATAAAATAATAAAACGTGGTCTGTTCCTTTTCAGATATATAATGCGATGAATGTCTATAATTTGATCTAAAAAACGTCTATTTTTTTCTTTTCGATTCTTATAACTGTGGCGTGTGACACAATGTAATAAGACTGAGTGTGCTTATAAATAGCTTGATAAGGATGTAAATTTCATTGAAATTCATGGTATATTAACACGTTTATCTGAAGTCAAAGTGAAAAATAACTTCAAAGTGTTCATCGAATGAAAATCATCCTTGGTGTATAATCTTGCTATCGTCTCATAAAATATTCTAGACATCTGATAAAGACTGATAAACACGGGATAATCGACATTTTCTCTTCCTAAAAAGTCTACCATGCCTCTATGATGAATTCAAACGATATTTAACGAGTGCATACCTAAAACCTATCATTGCAACAAAAAAAAAACAATTCATGAACATCTTCTTACTCATAGATCTCACAACTTACCCACCCCAATCGCCACCGTATGAAACCATCATAATCACTTCTCGATCATGACACCCCGGCGGTGTCGTTCATGCATCATATATTTCGAGATGTTTATATAAACACTACTGGTTTAATCTAAAGACTAAGGCATGTGCAAGAGACATTGCAGCATTTGGATACTAAAGACAATTCCAACTTCCCCTTTACCTAGAAAAGAGCAATAAACCATCTTTAGCATATTTATCTGCGATGATTTTTTAGAACGAAAACTCGAAGGTAATGCGTTTCGTTTACTTGTCTAAATATTTGCACCTGGTCCTATTTAGGTGCGCGGACAGAATCCCCGGCGGACAAAGTCCCTCGCGGACAAAATTCCCGCGATTTGGTCAGCTAGGACAAAATCCCCGCGATTTTTATGGACAAGTGTACAAAATCCCCGCAATCTTGAAATATTAAAATATTAATGTTTTTAACAGTTAATTTGAAAAATCAGATAAGCGAAGCTAATTTACTTAGCAACACTCTGTTCATGGCATAACAGATCATTATTGTTGCTGTGATCGGATTAGGTAGATGCATTTCTAATGTTCTATTGTGTGATATCTCGTGACTTCAAATACAAAGCGCCTCAAATAGACACACATTGATCCTTAATCCGATCGCAGCAAATCGAGTGATATGTTAACCATGGTAGAACTAATGGCTGAGTGTTATATTTTTATATTTATCATCTATCCGAAGCGTTAAAAATAATTATTATTGAAAAATAAAAAAATATCAAATGCGGGGATTTTGTCCACCCCGTCAAAAATATCGCGGGGATTTTGTCCTAGCTGACCAAATCGCGGGGATTTTGTCCGTGAGGGATTTTGTCCGCCGGGGATTCTGTCCTAGAACCTCCTATTTATATTTTAAACCTAAATCAACTAATAATCAAACATAACCCTGCACAAGACATGCGTAACATGCAGCATGAGGGGTAAGAATGGTTTCTATCGCAACAACCTTCAGTTGTGTCATGCTGAAAAATAATACTATAGATTTATCTAGCCATTGACCGTTACAAAATGGGACAATTAATAAGTGTCCAATAATAGGCGCACATAAATTCAAATAATCGTTAGTATGCATGTAATAAACACGTTTAAATAACCTCGCTTAAAGTAATGAGACATTTGCTCTATCAATAGAGAGACAGTGCAAGAGAGGGAGCAGCAACATAGGGTGTGTTCATGCATAATCAGTAGTCATATATAATCATGCATTATCAATTACAATTGATTTGTATTTATTAGAAATTTAGTATGTATTGAAGTGAATATTTTTTATTCAAACACCGGATGCCCCAAAATATCAAAACTTTGTTTCATTGTTACATGTTATGATTCTAGTGAAAATTATGAAAAAAGCTGACTGACATTTCGAAAACTAAAAATTAAAAAATATAAAGATATAATTATCATATATGATATATATGAGAAAATATATATAAGGAAAATATTGCAGAAACATGTGCTCTACAAGCGCCTAACTCGATCTGGTTTTCAATAAGTTCCTAATCCAATGTAAGTAGATCGTATTGAAAGAACAACTGTCGATCGTTAAACTTACCCTTTCGAGATGAAAAGTGAAGAAATATTTACATAACAAGGTAAGGATATTTAAATATATGTCTCTATCTCTCATGGACCAGGTCATATTTAAATATATGTCTCTATCTCTCATGGACCAGGTCATATAAAATAATTAATTGTGCTTACAGCAAGCACACATGCTGGGAAGTATAAAAAACATTTTAAAAACTATCATATTTGTCTTTTAAATGTAAGTTAAGTAATAACAGTTTGTCTTTCAATGTGAATTATTAACAACACTGGGCAAGGATATAAAAAAATGTGTTAAAATAGGTTATTTAACTTTGAAATATCTATCTCTCCCATGGGTCAACTTGAATAAAATATAAGCAATAAATTGTGCTTAGCATTGTAGAAATATTGTCGAATATAATATAGTATAAGCACATTTCTGAACGTTGCAACCTGTCCATACAAACTGAATATACTATCCATGATAAAACCTGGATTAAAACCGACTTACTGATATACTCACAAACATGGAGCGGAACGTCTTGATCCTTTGAAGCATATCTTGCATGTGAGATGAATCAAAATTCCGTTTGACCTGATTGGTGAAAAGACCGTGCATGAAATCAGGTCAAAATGTCCCCGGTCCTTATTACCCCAATTTTGGCAACCTGGCCAAAATGGCTCCTGTCAAAATGGCCCCATTGAGAAAAAAACATTTTTACATGAAACGATATAGAGAATAAATATATTCCGTTTGAATTAAAACTGATTATCGGATATTATATCCGGTGATTTCATCTTTAATTCAACTATTTAAACTATAATCTAAGGGTGTGAGAAAATATTATTTATATTTTAATCTTATAGCTCATGTTACATAAAACAATACATGATAAATATTCAAACTTGTAAAATAAACTAATTGACATAACTACAATTTTATGCTATAGCGTAATACTAAGCAATTTTTCTTTATTAGACTTTCGAGTTTAAACCTCCAAATTGACATTATTACCTCGGCATTGCATGTATCATGATCAGTGCCGGGGTCATTTTGATTGGGGCGAAAGTTGTGCACCGTTTATACGTTTTACTCATGCTAAATGTGTTTTTTTTATAGAACTTACCCTGTCTATTTGCTTTAATAGTTTTAATTCTGACGCACTTTTGATAAGCTTTATCTACTGTTCTATTCATGGGTTGTGCAATTATCAATGATTATTAGATCTTCTAGAGTTCTTCTTTTTAAAAATAATTTCATGTTTTGAAAGATCTAACCACACCCTTACATCGTCAAAATCTTTTATTTTCTCCCATGTTTCTTGAATAAACTGGCAAATACATCAAACTGTAGCGGTAAGTTCAAGTAATCTCAATTGAAAATGCATGAAACTAGATGCCGTCAGAGAGCAGCAGGATCCCCCGTGTAAATAATTTTCACAAGAACAACAATTATTTTAGGAGGGACGCATTTTATCTGTGTCATCTATCAAGCATCAATGTTGTAGCAAGGTAGCAGTATCTACCTAGAATTTATTTTGCAGCACAAATCTAATTTTATTAGAACGTTCGACGTTGCACATATGGTTGTAAGCTAAATGAACGAATAATACATCTAGGCTGTTCAATTGATGGAGATGTGATAAACACTTACTTTCACTAATTACAGAGGGCTGTAAATCCGAAAAAGTTGAAAAACTGAAACCTTGACATTACGCATCTACGATCCTTACTTGTAAGCTAAATGAACGAAAAAAACTGTGGGCACTTCCATTGACGGAAATGTGATGTACACAAAACACCTACCCAAAGACTAAGAGAACCACTAATTTTCAATATTTTCAGGGAGCTGTAAATCAGATTAATTGTTGCCGATCAAACTGTAACCTTGACGTTGCACATCTACGCTCATGGATGCACGCTTAATGAACGAAAAACACATATAGGCACTTCCATTGAAGGAGCTGCGATGTCCATGAAGCACCCACCCGCAAGGTGAGGCAGACGGACGGACAAGCCCAAACATATATCCCTCCATTTCACGGGGGATAATAAAGCAATGTGTGCCCTCATTTAACCGAATAATTTTGAATGTCAAAACCAAACAGTTTTCACCGGTCCCGAGGTTCTACTGCAATTCATGTTTTTTCAGGTTTTTCCAAGTTATATATTGTGTAAATTGATAGGCTTTTGCCAAGACTTTGCTTTATCCCAAGTGTTTGGTGATATCAAACTTGCTCTTGATGTCTGCTAGATTAACAAGATTTTCAGGGGTATGACAATTCACCCAGCTTAAGTTAGACAATTTTGCGTTTTAACGTTGAAAATAACGCTAACGAACGTATGACAATACGAAACCCAAGGAAAACACATTAAAACTGATATCGCTATAATCCAGACTAGGTTTAAGTAAAGTGGACATCAATGAAACGTTGATGCAGTGTTTTAATAATGTTTCAGGGACGAAATTTTAAACAACCAAAGAACTTTGTGATAATCTAATCGTGATTGTTATGTCATTTTGTAGGTTTGCAATTTATTTGAATGAAAAGGGAAGGCGCTTTAATTTATTATATTATCAGGCTTCAAAACACATGGAAGGTAATAGTTATAATCATGAGTGTCGTGACAAACATTTTAAAAACCATTTAAACTTTTGTGTTCCATGAGCTTAACAGTTTCATGCACGGAACTCCTATCAATATACGCAAAACATTCCAATAAAGATGGTGTTACTTTATTTACCGAGAAATTATTCTAGACTTAGGACTTACTCATAATTATAATATATGATTGGCTGATATTGTGGCGGGAACGACGTGCGCTATAGAACTACGTTTAGATTCGGAGCATATGAATCTTAAACGGTGGTTTACGACGGTACGTCGGACGAACGAAATTTCACGTTCAACTGCCGAAAAACGCTTATATTGAAAGCATTCTAGACTAAGAACATGCTCTCAAGTTTAATATATTAAAGTTTGATATCGTGGCGGGAACGACGTACCCTGCATCTTTTTTTCTGTTTAAAACAAGGGTTCACGACATTAATTCAAACAGCGACTCGGATTTTCCAGTCAGACCTCGTTTCGGGACCTCTCTTAGAAATACGTTTAAATTCGGAGCATATGAACGCTAAACGGCGGTTTACGACGGTACGTCCGGCGAACGAAATTTGTTCGTCCAACTGCCGATAAAACGTTTGTATTGAAAGCATTCTAGACTAAGAACATGCTCTTAAGTTTAATATATAATAGTTTGATATCGTGGCGGGAACGACGTACCCTGCATCTTTTTTTCGCTGTAAAAAAGGGTTTACGCCATGAATTCAAATTAAAGCGACTCGGGTTTTCCGGTAAGAGCTCTTGTGGTTATAGCTTTAACACGGAGCTTATGAACGTTAAATGGCGGTTTATAACGAGACGTCAGCCGAACGTAATTTTTACTTCTAACTACCAGAACACTTTTGTAAGGGTCTAAATCTTAACGTCGAATCAACGTCTTACTGAATGAGATTTTGCATGAATCATTTAAAGGGTTTATAACATAATAACCATGTTTCTCGGTGGGAAAGAAATAATGTATCTCTAATATTCACACGGAGGGTTTCAGGTGTTATGATTGTCCAAACGACTGCTTTGAATAATAACTAAGAAAAAACATTCGATTTGTAATATAAGATATGGGTAATGCATCGTTTTGGCTATAACCCTTTTAATTGTGTAATAAGTAACTCTTTTTACATTTTATTGTGTAATATTTCGAGAATAAATACATGCAATATATAAAAAGATTAAAAGGGTTGATAAAGTAAAATTTCCTTACACGTTATTCCACGTTTTTACGTCGCTTGTATATGTTGTCATTTTATCGACGTCACATGGTGAAATTTGAAAATTGAAAATGAAACGTTTAATCATGTTTAATTCTTAGCAGATTTTCGCAATTCTAGACCGTCGTCCAAGATAATAATGTAACGACCAAAGTGTGACGTTTTTCTTGATAATTTATGGGGAACCATTGAAAAAATGGTATTTTTTTTAGATTAATTGTTTACAATTTTTAATCGATCATACGAACTGTAAATTGATATTATAATTCGATATTATAAATAAATAAAATGACATTTTCATTATGCTTACTATCACAACTGGAATTTAGAGAACAAATTGTGAAAGTAACATTGATTTTTGTCAAGCCTGACTTCATAAACAAATACAATGTATCAATTTAAATACAGGGTCAAATGAAATGGGAAGCTATTTGTCGACGCAGAAAGCAAGCACGTAAGCAAACTGCAAGAGGCATGATTACTGTTGCCTCCAAAGCGTCGATAAAGGATGGACGTCTCGTCCTTTCCCCATATTCAAGCGTGAGTATCAAATTAATTTTTAGTATGATTCATATAAAATAACGATTTCTTGGGCTGCATCTGGCAGTATAGAATTAGGATCAATCTATTTTAGAAATATACTAATTTTGGGGATTAATATCAAATTCAAAATCACGTTATAGATGTGAATGAGATAATGAAAGGAACATCAATTAATAAATACAAGGATGGTACGAAAATCGTCAAAAATGTTTTTCCATTTTTAGCCATTATGTACCACAAACGACTTTGCTGATGGTACTGATAATTTTAGGCACTCAGTTCAACTGCAGCGATAAAGAGCAAAAGTTCCATCACGCCTCGACAATCTCGGTCGCAGAAGCAAACGTTTCGCTACGAAAACGACGGTTTTCGCTCCCTTTGTGAATCTGCATATGGCAAAATTACTTAAAATTGTTTATTTGATTTGTTTTTTCACTTGTTGATAAAATTACATTTTTTCGGTCCCAACTCCAAAGTCGGGTCCCCATATGGTTTGGGCGTCCATCCGCCCCTCTGGGTATCATTGCTTTCTTGCATGGGCTAGAACTTTTAAAACGGAAAGTCACAAAGAATTGGTTTTAGGCTCAAATTAAAGGTCTTGGCTTTTACATGTGCCTTTGACAGTGTCGGCTGAAATCGGCCAAATGCTAGTAGCAAATTTGACCCCAATTTGCGTATTTAGCGGTTTCAAGACATGAGCGTGCGTGGGCTAAAACGCTTGAATAAAAGAACATAGAGACTTGGTTACAGTATTAAATGAAATATCTTGGCATGTAGTTGTGCCTTTTGACCGATCTGGCCCCACTCGCCACCAGAATTGGCCGTATTCGGTCGAAATCCCAAAAAAAAACAGTGTGTTTTTTTTCGAGAAAAAATGAGCTTGCATGGGCAAGAGCTTTTGGACGGAAGGTTATAGAGACTTGGTTATAGGCTCAAATGAAATGTAAGACATGAACATTTACGTCACATTCAATACTCCTTCGAATAGTGACGGTCGGGACCTTTTTCTCGTTTCACAAACGCTTCCTTGGTCTAACTTAAAATATTACTTATAGGGTTTATAAATGTGTTTTATATCTTTCAGCAAATTGACGACGAGGTCAAGACACACACGCTTGAAACTCAAGGCGTGGATCAGGAAAGCAAGTATGTATATAAATAATAGCGAAATATGATTAGAAATAAGGACTGATAAAATTTAAGCTTGAAATAATATCTTAGAATCCCACTACTCTCTAGTTGTAAAAATAATGGGTCGTTAGAAAGAACTGTAATAAACTACTCAAATGTTAAAATAAACGATTTAATAGGTTTCTTAGTTAATAAATCTGTCTTTAATGATTCTTAAATTCTAAATTGCAATTAGACTTGGCTTACCGAAATATATTTTTATAGGTCAAGAGATTTCACGTTCAACGTTCACAATCATTGACGTTCCAATGGAGGGCACAGTAGAAGCAGAAGTTCAATGGAGCTGGTTGATCAGGTTTAGTGAAATTGACTCAGATTTGAAAACAGAATAGTGTGCGTGACATTTGTTAAGGAATGAAATTTAAGTCATCACTATATCGTTTTTTATTCATATGACTATATATATATATTTCAATTCAAATCAACAAGCACAACAAAATACAAACTTAATATAAACTAAGGCATTTATTGAATATTTATAGTTGAAATGATATTTTTACATAACAAATAAAATCATGGTCAAAATTTAGCATTAACAAGGCTATGATTTTATGTATTGTGCAAAATATGTATATTTCGTGTAAGTTCTATTTTTGAAAATGACCCATAAAATGATCGCACTTTAAGGGTGGCTAAAAAGATGATTTTGAGGTATATATAATAGCGACAGGAACAAAACAACAACAAATTGAAATTTATATGAAACTAAATTAAATATCACTATTCCTGCATTAAACTGCATTTAATATTTGAACTAAACGTTTTTGAAAAATGTTATTAGAAAATTGAATTTATACATTAAGTATCTTTTTGTATATTTTCACATATTTGGCCAATTTGTTTGCCTTTTTCGGATATCAAACCATTCTCTTTCTGTTATCCGTTTGGTTAATTACACACATTAAATTCTTATTACCCATTTTGGACAACACTCTAATGCTTTATATGAGACCATGTTCGGCAAAGTGGCTGCAGTTTCATCTGGAAATATCCCTATGCTTAAAAAACTCTAAAATCAAAATTAGTAGTTTACAATAAACAAAATGATATATTTCAAACTTTTACATAGACTTTTGAAAAATCAAGTATCTGAAACGTCGAAAAGGCTCCTCTTAGTTGGGCTTCATGCCATTGATACGTTTTCTCGATTTCAACTTTGCAACGAAACAATCATAAAAACGTGGGTTTAGCACCTCTTGATTGAACTTCAATCTACTTTAATGAAACGGAGCGACTTAAATACCAAAATCATCGTCATCTAAGTATTGTATGCCGGGTCCCGCAAACAAGTAGTACGTAAAATTGGTTAACATATAAGTAACATGGAATTGATTATGTTACAACAAGAGTCAACTTAAGTCTTATATAAAGAAATAAACTACAAAAATGCCTTATTCAACTCGATTTCAGCAAGGAATCTCTCATTTGCAGGTCAATTCAAGGCAAACTATATATTCTGAAAAAAAAACAATTTAATAAAACCAGCGGAATTGAGGATTTAAGAATATGCTGAACATATTGAGAGCGATGATGCATTACGTTAAAAAATCAAAATAATACTTATATTATAAAGTCCTTGCAATTTTCACTACATACAAGCTATCTATTTTGCAATGAACAACTTAAATACTAAACCGCTCAGTTTCTAGTTTGATATTTTTGCCTCTTCAGGTTAATCCATTTAAATCTGTCTATTCTTGAAAACAAATTTAATCTATAAACACTCAATCTCGTTAAATACATATAAAAATGTGCATTATTAAATAGCAGTGCCAGTCACAACTTTGCCACCGTACATATCAGGTTGTGGAGGCCGTCAGAGCCTAATCGGCGATGGCTCGGCAGACATGGAGCAGTTAAACTTCCCATTTCATGGAAAATCATTGGATAAATGATCAAACGGTTGGGTCGAGATCTAGCTAATGTGACATGAACATCATAAATATTCTTAAATAACAAACTATATTTTAAGTTGATATATGAGACCACGCTAGGCTATCGGGAAGCAGTTTCAACTTGGAGATATATCGATGTAGAAATATCTCTGAGATCAAAATAACCAATAAAAAAGGCTTTAAATTAATTCTAAAAGAAATGTGCGTTGTAGGAGATTATCATAGATTGATTTAAATCAATTAATTAGCCCAAATTACATAGAATTTGCGATTATTCAAATGTTCATTACTATTTTCATCTTCAGCTATAAACTTGTTGATATATTATCAAGATCACGCCTGCGATTTTACCTTTTAAGAAAAATAATGATTTTTTAACGATATTTTAGCTTGATCTTTGATTCCAATCAACTTTTAAATGGATAGACAATTGAATAACCTACCATTCGACGTAAAAATATTGGTAGAAAAGCCATTGTATATATTTTTATAAACGATAGTTAAGAAAATTCGATGTAAAATAAAAATATTGGTAGAGAAGCCATTGTATTTATTTTTTTTATAAACAATGGTTTCAGAAAATTCGATATAAAATAAATGTCAAATACATGGCTTCCACAAATTAATATTCCAAGTTAAAGTCAGTGACTCAAAATTCTTTCACAGTGTGGATTTTCAGAATTCTAAACGCGCTCAAAAAAGAAAGTCACCGCTAGGTATTTTTTTATATATATCAACAAATATCCCATGGATGTAAGATATTGTTATATCATATTGAAGCTTTGTACCTCTTCTATATTTATGTGAAATTTCGTTGCTGAATATGCACGGGTAAAGAAGCTTTCATGTGTTAAACAACAGAAGTGTCTATTTCAAATCCTCTATTTTTAGTTCTGCATAAGTCTACTGAAAAGTGTATAAGTATTCCATGTAACAACACAGCGCCATATTAGGGATATTGTGTCATTGCTGTGAGGCGTGCGTTCACTGGTCAAGTCATAGCGTAATGTATGCAGAACTTGAATAGAGGATTTGCAACTTTTGAAATCGACACCACTATTGTTTAATCTATGATAGCTTCTTTATATATTTATAAAAACTAACGAAATTTCACATTAATATGTAAGATATATCAAGTTTCAATATGATATAAACATATTTAATACCCATGAGATATTTTTCTATATATTTGAAAAATACCTAGCGGTAACTTTCTTTTTTGGCCGCGTTTAGGACAAGGGCTTCATACAAAAATGCCGCGGACACAGTGTTATACAAATATCCCAAAATATCAATAACTCATCTCAGTTCAGACCCCCGAAATTTCGATATTTTTAGTCGATCAAACTACATGTTAAGTTTCAGAATCCTGGACAAGGGCTTTATACAAAAGTGCCGCGGACAAAATCTATGTAATACAAATATCCCACAAAATCCCAAATTCATCTAAGTTCAGCTAGACCCCCGTATTTTTTTGTCGATCAAACTGAAACCTACAATATTACCAGGTAAAATAAGTTCTGTCCGAGTAATATAGGGGCGAAAATGTAGAACTAGTAGACATTTTAATGAAATTACATATCTAGAAAGGAAACTATATCAGAAGTTTCACAACCCTAGGATAAGAGCTTCATACAAAGGTGCCGCGGACAAAGTGCTATACAAATATCCCAAAATATGCCATATTCATCTAAGTTTAGACCCCCGTAATTTCGACAATTTTTGGTAGATCAAACTGAAACCTCGACTTTGCAAATAAACAATATATATTATTTCACTGTGTGAAGTTTAAGAACCCTAGGACAAGGGCTTCATACAAAAGTGCCGAGGACAATGTGTTATACACATATCCAAAATTCATCTAAGTTCAGACCACTGTAATTTCGACAATTTTTGGTCGATCAAACTGAAACCTCGACGTTGCAAATCATCAATAAACCTTCTAAATCTGTGCGTTTTAAAATGAAATCCAATGGATTAGTGGCAGAGGTAAAGCCTGGACAAGAGATACCATGAAGCGGACAGACTGCTGAAATCTATAACCCCCCGTTTTACGGGGGATAAATAACTTACTGAATAACTAACTCACTAACGGCGGACGGCGCCGGCCGATCTCACAAACCAAGTTTCATGAAAGATGGGTTTAAAAGAAAGTTGAAGAGTGCCAAAAAGTAGGACAACGTAGGCCATTGCTAAAAAAGGAGGACAAAGTAGGACAGTTTGAAAAAGTAGGCCGCTTGACACCTTGTGTACATGATAAGGTTCGAGCCTACGACCTCATGACTAGAGAATATGATGCTTCAGTTATCAAATCAACAACGTATCGAGAGTGGTCTATATAAACAAATGTAGGGTTTATTGAGACCGTGAAATAGTTTGGCAAGTCTCATTCGCGCCGCCTAACATTTAACTGTAGCAGTAAGTCTAATTACGAGCGCCGGGAGAACATTTTTATGTTATTGAAAATGCATGAAATAAAGAAATAGGACCCGGAATTCGATTTTTACTACAGCGGACCCTCGGTTTAACCGAATAAACCTAAGTCCCTGTGTCTATGTTCTTTATTAATGTTATAGGATAAACCGATTATCGGTTAAACCGAACAGTTTTCGCCGGTCCCGAGGTTCTACTGTTATTCATGTTTTCTTTTCAGGTTTTGTGGAACAAATGTCAATTCCATGTGCGAAACAGGTGGTAGTGAAATTCTAGGTTTTGACTACCCTGTTACATGATTATTGTGCAGCCGATTGAATATTTGTATCAATTCAAATAAATGTCCCCTCTCCCCTATAAAATTTCCATGGTCATTCGTGTGTGATCTTCCTGAAGCACACGGTCATATCGGAATATTAGCAGATTTGAATTTAAACAATAAATAACCAGGGTGACCAGTCTCCAGTCGAATTCCCCGACCTTTTCCCTGAAAAAAGATTGATACAGTGCCATTCTTACGGTAACAGGTACTTTATTACAAACCATGGCTTTATTTGGTAAATTTCCGAGCGCCGAAGGCGCGAGCCAAAATTGTAAACTATCATTATAATATTATATGTGAGCGTCGAAGGCGCAAGCGAATTTTTTTCTAATACAGTCTTACCCGCTTATCTCGTCAGTGCTCGGACCGAGGAAAAAAATGACAAGATAGCCGGGTGACGAGATATCCGGTTTCAAAATAGCATATTTTAATGTGAATGGGGATTCTAAAAAGTGACGAGATAGGCGGGTTTCGAGATAAGCGGGTAAGACTAAATTACAACGCATGACTAATATACTATAACGAGATTACCTGATTCTCCAAAAATTTCGATTTTCCCTGATTTTAAAATATAATGTTGAAATTCCCTGATTTTCCCTAACGCTGGTCACCCTGATAACTTTTTCCGTTTAATCGGATCCCGCAAGTGTAATTTAAGATAGTATTTCAATGTTATCCATTGAGTAAATTGATAGATTTGCTTCATTCCAAGTGTTCGGTGACGACGGTGAGATCAAACTCTACAAACTCTTGGGGTCAATTTCACAGCCTTAGTCCAGACTAGGCTTCCATGTTTAAGTTGACGGGAACCTGGGCCCATATGCATGAACAATCTTACATGTCATTCTAAGTCAGTAGGTTAAATCTCAATTCATGGCCAGATTTATGTAATCAAACAGTTGATATCATTATTTTCAAAGTGATTCCAAGCTATTCAGAGTATTTCAATCAGAAATTCGAAGTGTTAACCGAGGTATTGATGTCGAACTTAGAATGTAAGTGCACTCAGACATGTAAGATTTTTCATGCATATGGGCCCTGGTCTAGACTGAGGCTCTGAAATTGACACTTGATGTCAGCTAAATTAATAATCACATGATATTTTTTTATAGTTTTATTAATTCTTCTGGTTACATTAGCACATAAACGTACTTCTCTAGTTGCCATTGCATTGTTCCATATACTAAACCCTTACGTATCAAGCCCGATATAAAATATACGCTTCACAATAATGATTCATTACACTGCACTACAAACTTTCAGTAAATATTCTATCACACTGCCTCGAGCATTTTATTGCTAATTCCCTATCAAAACATAACAAATTATTTTTAGAGTTTATCATTAAGGCGTCAAATTAATGTCAATACTTCAAGTCTGCAGCTGTATCACATCCTATGTTTTCAGTAAAAACAATCTATTTTTGTGAAATATATATTTTGTGTTCTTTTTTCAACTGTTTCTGTATAAAACGTCTATAATAATAGTCCATGGTGTTCTTTAAATATAGATTTCATTATGTTGTGAACTTGAGAATTTCCTATCACTCGCACAATCCGTTCTAACCCAGGCGGTAGGAGATGTAGACCTCCTTGAATTTGTCGAAGCCAGCGAGCACACCGGCGCCGGCCACTCCTCTGAGGATGTTGGCACCTAGAGAAAAGAAAACAATTGGTCAACTTAAGCAATCGTGCCGAACTTATTCAAAAGCAGATTTATAGCCATATTTTATTTTGTTTGTAGGTGCAATATGATTTTTACGACATGTCAATATGACAAACTTTTGTTTTCATATTTCAAACTTGACTCAAATTGCGTTTAATCTTTTGAAGACAGGTTTTCTAGTCTATAGCATAATATAAAGGGCTCAGTGTTACTCTGTTAAGTGCCAAAACGGCATTGAGAATACGAGTTGCATGGTTTTTTTTGCAAAACTCATAAGAATATCTCCAAGTCCATGCAACTGAAAAGTTTACAATTAGGTCTCGTTTCAAAGCCAATGTCAATATGACCTGAGTGAGTCCTAATTCAACATGGTTCGGTGGTCATGTGACAGTGTCGTGACAGACAAAACATGTTTAGTTTTCAATGTTGTACGGAGCATGTCACTATTACTTAAGCTACTACACTTACCAGCTCCCTTCATCAAGGACATGAATCCCTCGTTCTTGATGACCTGCATGCCGCAGTCAATGGATCCCTTGTATTTGACGGCCTGTCCTGATGTCATCATCATGCGTCGTCGGATGGTGTCAATGGGGTATGAGATGAGACCTGAGGTCACGGTGACGGCTGCAAAATTAAACAAGAAAATGTTTAGAAACATATTTTGGAATGTATTTAGAAAGCCAGAAACACACCAATTGAGCAAGGAACGTTGCAAAAAATAAAGGAGCACAGGTGAGAGATGTTAATAAACTCCTAGGTGCGAATCAGGATTTCAGGCTTGCTTTTTAGTCTGATGTTAGTTTTAAACCCGAAATTTCATATACATTTCACTTTATGAGTTATTGGAAGCTCTCGATCACACAGAATAGCTTCTCTGCCATCTGCCTTTGTTGTCTTCATATATTTTTACCCATTCTTACCGTATCCCAAGGCGAAGCTGGCGAAGAGGTTGCCGTCATCTCCGAGCAACAAGGGCTTGAGCGTGTCGTAGAAGCCGAAGTAGCAACCTCTGTACACAATGATACCGACGCACGAGATGACGAAGCCTCTGTACAGACCGACGGGTCCGTCGGATTTGATGGTCTTGACGTACACATCGATGAGGCCATTGAACTGGCGCTCACCTCCCTTGCCACTCGATTTGGCGTCATTGGCCAATCGGGTACGGGCATAGTCCAAGGAGTACACAAACAGGAGCGACATAGCTCCAGCGAGACCACCTGATGCAAGGTTCTTGCCAAGTCCAACAATGTATGATTCGCCCTTGTTCTTGGGGAACAGTGCCTTGATCTTGTCCTTGAAGGCGAAGTTAAGAGCCTGTGTGGGGAAGTATCGCAGACAGTTGGCCAAGTTACCTCTCCAGAAGGGGAGCAGACCTGAAACATTTGAATTTGCAACTCTTAAATGTTAGCATTACACGACATTACTTTCATCTAACTATCAATAGTTTCAGAGCAAGACATAGCCTTTTAACTTTCGTATGCAAATACAAATTATTTGAAATTACTAACTTTAAGTTTAGCGTTTAGATTTAATAATCAGATATTTAGAGCCTCTTAGAATGTTTATACATGTTAACACACATGGCAAATTTTATCTACAGAGATTGTCATGAATATTTGTTATTAGGTAGTGGCACGAGGCACTATGTTCGCGTAAACTTTCTTCAACTCAGTGAAGCCCTTACAAATTTAATGCAAATTGCCACACTTACCCTCGTTCTGGAAGGTCCTCATTGTGCAGTCGACAACGCCCTTGTATGGCTTGTCGAGGCGGCCGGCTTTGATCATCTCATCTTGGTTCTGTACGAGCAGCTTGATACGCTCGATGGGAGCGGCAGCTGTCTTGGAAATAACGGCAGCGGCGCCACTAAGGGCGAAGTTCTCCGCGAAGGAAAGTTTTTGTTGCGGCATCTTAAGAGGAAAATAGAAAATTGTACATGTAATTTATAAACGCATATAAATTTTCTCTTACCTTATCGTGTATAGAGATCAGAATTTTTAGTGCGCCGAATCAGTAATTGTGTATATAGATACCAAAATTGGCCGTTAGTAAAGTTCGGACCTGTTTACTAAATTTGAGTTCGTTTTTTGAATGAACTTGGTTTTATTGAACAGTGCACGTTTACTTAGTAAGCGTGTGACTACCTCCTCTTTTGAGGTCGTGAAAAATAGGGTTCAAGGATGCAAGTAAACTTCTCATCGCGTGATATCTCCAGAAAACTTGTTTGGCTTTCAAATAACTCATTATGTGAAGTGGTTCAGACTTGAACCCGACTCGTCTTATATAACCGTCCAAATAATAAATGGGAATTGTTGGTTTCTGCATTATTGAAGCATCATCCTATTGCAAAGACATAACCAATTTGCAACCCACCATCGAGGGTAGCGAGAAGTTCATAACTTAGATATGGAATTGTAAAATTGCAGATCACATATTTTGTGACAAATAATTGATACATGTATTTGAATATCTTATCAATTATTCAGTAACGTAACTTATGTGTATGTTTTCTTATTTTCATTAGATGTTCGAAATGTACTTGTACGTAGGAAGACTGCAGTGAAAATGGAATTGATCAGAAAAGATAAATTTTCATTATAGTGCAAGTAAACTTAAAGTTCAAGAGTATTTATGTTCCAAATATTTATTACATGAGGACATATAGCATCCCATTCAACACAAACACTTTTATTATGGATCGAATAACGTGTCATTCACACACCGGCATCTTAACTTCAGGGACTTGGAAGCACCAACAGTTATGTGCGAATTCAAATATATGTCATGACAACATACTTATATTGAGCTTTACATATGGTTTTGCATGACTGACATATCCACTTGTGTATAGCTATGCCATTACGTTCTCATTTGGGTTGAAAGTATTGATAAAAATAAATGATATTGAAAGTGGGCATGGTCATACGCTTGAAGCTAAATTTTCAATGTTTTACATCAAAATTTTCGTCTTAATCAAGGGAAACCGAGACCAGAGCATCAATATAATCATTTAGTATATTATCTATTGTTGATATCATGTATTTACTTACTTTTGCTTGTTAAAATCCAAGTTAAAACCAGAAAAACCGGCTTCCTGTGAAGGCAAGGGTAGAGGACGGATGTGGGTTGAAAGCGAGGCTATGACGACAGAGTGTCTTGAACTGCTACTTTTATCCCTATTTTTGGAATTTCCGTAGGGAAAAAGAGACTACTTCCGTTTTACAATGGTAGCTATCCCGAAAATATTTGTTGCAATTCATCTTAATATTTTATTTATTTGGAAAAAAATAAACAATGCTTTTATGAAAAATACCTAATTGATGAAGTATATGGGAAAATTATATAATTTGTACATTAACACTTATTAAAATAAATTATTTGAAGAATGAAATCGGCAAATGTTAGTGTTATTAAAATTCCAGAATTAAAATGGATAATTTTTATCGTAGCCCTCTTTTTATGCACATAATTTGTATAATTGGGATTAATAATGCACTTAAAACAGAAAATATACGATTTTAAAGATGATACAAACATTTATATAAACTGCTGTTCAATTGAATGGTCTGTAAATTCGTATTTATCTAGTCACGTGACGCAATGTTTTTATTTAGGACTTTGCTTACTCATTGTTTAAATGCTTTATTAGAATATTCGCTTATATGATGTATATAACGTAGTGAAATAAACTACTTGAAGAATCTTTATATTGTTTTCATTATTTCTTAAAATGACGAAATATGTTTGACATACACATTATCATTAAAAATAGGATTTCTATGACACAATATTTTAAATACTTTGTCTGAATCACATATTCTTCTTCAAAACACTGAGTTTGGCTTATATTTTGTTGTTGTCAATATATTTCGATTCTATTTATGCTAGGCAGCATCAATAGATAAATGTATGTGATATAGAGTTTTTTTTTGTGGGGGGGGGGTGTCTATATCTCACCTGGGCACTTGAGATTACGAGGATACCGCTGTATCACCTATCTATTGTGATTTTGTTAGTTAATTTTATTCTTACACATAGATTGATCTTAGAATTGAATTTATTTCATGAAACTCGCAGTATACCTTTGATGGATGGGTTTTGTTTAATTTCGCGCAATGTATGGTAATATGGATGATTTAAAGTGGGATACATTATCACTTATCATACTTTTTTTGCCAAAACATTCTAAAACGTCATAGTATTTTTGCAGATGATTTCCCCTGAAATAATAGGATATTGATCTTAACCCTTATTTATTTTGAAACAATGTATAACAATCATAAATGATTATATAACGTTATATTGATTGATTATGTATGCGCTTCATGCAGCAACACGTGAATTTTGAGCTCTGACATTTTGATATTATTTTACGGGTTTTGCTCACTGAACAAGGATAAATTTTAGTTCATCATAAAGATAAAGGATTATAGTATCATACAAAACTCTTAATTTTGGAATATTTTAAAGATAAAAGCTGTTTTTTAAAGAAAAACTTCATCAAACTTTGTCAATTTTATGTTTTGAATTTTAAAAATACTGACACCGCTCAGACTTTTTAATCGGATTAAGAGGAATGAATAACTGATTACGTGTCAGCTA
>LQRL01009279.1:16968-29432 GCA_001703475.1 Hydroides elegans | reverse complement strand
ACTGTCCAGCGAATACTGTGAAAGAAAAAGTTAAATATGAGCAATTCCACTATCTTACCCGCTCACGTGGTTGCGCTGGTGAGAAAATGCAAGGCCAACCCTGGCTTGGTAAGTTGATTTAATTAAGTTTACCTAAGCCAAGTGTTGTTTTTACTATTTTATTGAAATACCTTTATTTTTCAATGATAGGTGATTTTATTTAGTATACAAAATATGTAACGGCATAATTTAACATATGTATATGCATAATATGTTAAACAATTATTGTATACGGTTATATTGATAAAAGGTTATATTTTTAACTCTCACATATGAGGTATTACATGGTGCATTCATAATATATAAATGTATAATATGCTTACAAATAAACATATTAGGTACAGCTTTTCTTATACAGGCGAAACAATGTTATCAACGATTCATTTTAAAGCTTAATAAAAATATATTATGCATATTTACTTTATTCATATATACATTTATATTCTATAACTTAGGATCAAATGACAAAATGGTATGCAACGGCACTAAAGCAAGAGTAAGCTTATTTCAACCACCGCATACAGGCAAAGCTCATTATGTTGCAAATCTTTGCTACAGTGTTCGAGGTGCAAGAGAATATACAGTATTCTTGAACGATGTACTCTTTGCTGGAAATGTAAATATCAAAACCAATTCTGTTTCTTGATAACTTGTTTTAATTCGAATAAAGTGTAGCGTTATATGTTTTTTTTAATATGTAAGCATATAATCTAAACAAAACATGCTCAGCCCTCTCAAATTCGTTTAAGTACTATTTATTAAATATTATGTAGCAATATATTACAAGTAAGCTCTAAAGATACACATTATGTGTTTGATATAATCTAACTTTACAATCGTATCCAATTTCTTTAAAATTCAATCACCAAATATTTTTTATAAGCATATGTTTATGAAACAATAATTTCAATATCATTTGGACCAAATTAAACCAAAGGTTATATATTTAAGGATAATTTGGATCCTACAATCTGGACTAGAATTTGCGTTCAAGCTGGAGAAGAATATGAAGTTGTAGACATTACAGCAGGCGCGTTCAATTATGATGACCCCTCTCCAGTAAGACATTTTTTGAAATGTTGATGAAAACACAGCTGTTAGTATTATAAAACTTCATTGTATTGTTGTGTATACAAATAAGTTATATACTTTGTGATTATTGTATTTATTATCAATAAATTGCTAAGTAAAATAGGAACATATGTACTTTGCTATCCCCTAAAACTATGATACCAAGTAATGAAATTTTATTGTTTCAGAAAATCATGATCAAGAACTTCAAAGCTGTACTTTGTACATTTCAAATGCAGTAACACTACAATTTATCATACTTTATTAGAAAAAGGTGTATTAGTTTTCAATTTGCTAGATCACATGCATAATTGTATCGCTTAAAAGTGTTAAAATAACACAGTGCTAGCTGAACTAATAAGAAATGTTTGGTTGTGTTATTTACATCACTACTTACTTTTAACCGAAGTGATTAACAACTCGCAAAATATTACTTTAGCCATGTTATCCTTCTAGAATCTAGCTTCCACGCACATTTTTTATTTGCAAATCAATATGATAACTGATAGCTATACAGCGATGAATCATGGTTAAGTTGATAGCAACAAATACACAGCTGTTTATTTTTACCATGTCCTGTTTTGCCCATTGACCATTATGATTTCATAGAAAACAATATTAACATGTCAACAGTCGAGTTAAAAATGCAACGACTATATGTCGACTCAAAGGACATCAAATATGTACTTCAGTGTGACCGTATGTTGCGTCAATAACACGACAGTGAAATGATGGAATGTCGTGAAGTTGTATCTATTCAGCATAGAACTGAATTTTAACGTGTTGAACGTTCATTCAACGTTCATGCATATGATTTCCATTGACAACATGATAACGTATGACTGTGTCGTTAGCCATTCTTATTACACTTTTAATAACCGCTCATCTATATGAAGTCGATTCGAAGTGAAAATATTGGACTACGCGAATGTGTTCTAAAATGAAGTCATTGTGACTAGTATGACAGCGTGCCAAATCCTCACATCATATTTGTTCATACGTTTCCACGATCGAGTCGCACATACAATCACGTTTTTGTAACATGTATAAGAACAAGCAACAGTCTTAAAATGTGTTTTTTTTTATAGTTTCCATCTATCCTTAATGAATTGTAATGTCCCACAGTTCAGTTAAGTTAAAATTCAATTTAACATCACGAATAATGTGTTTAATTTATTTATCAAATGTATTATATATGAATTGAAGAGAAAGTAAACTCGACTAAGAAATAATTTTAAAAATGGAATTCCAATTTCTAAATAAAAGTAAGCTTTGTAAATTTATGGACACTCGTGTGAAGTATACTTTCACCAAATGTTCAAATATTGAATGTTTACACTTATAATCAATTTGATAAAGTATAAACAGCAATCAGATGATTTTAATGTAAATAGGTTTACCGGAATGTTACGTATAAACGTAAGTACGCCCTACAATTGTTCTCCAGTGGATAAAAGCTGTTTTTCATCATCATGCCTTATATAATATTTTGGATAATATACAATGACAATATATCATGAGTGGCGAGTGAATCTGTAGATTCCTCGAGGGATTGCAGAAAAATATTTTTTACTTTTTTTTTACATGTTTTTTTAATACTTTTTTTGTAATACAATAACCTTGGTTGCTTTCGCCTTCGGGCAGTTCACAATCCTTCCCAAAATGTATCCATTCATTAGGTTAGTGCCCATAAAGAACAATAAACAATGAAAGGTAATACTCAGGAACCACTTAAATAACAGAGTGTGAATACCGCGTGTCCAGGGTTATGTGACGAAACTCTTTAGCCCGAAATATGCAAAGTAGTTTACATCGATATGTTGAAATTTCATAATAGAAATGCGTAAACATGTATTTTCCTTAATATTCAGAGGGAAGAAGACATTTGTTCAAGGCAAATTTACCATCAAACATACATTATGAGACCACCGTATCTGAAACATAGAGTGTTAAAGATTATCTATTGTTTATGACAATTAAGTGAAACATTTCTAAAGACTCATTTAAGCAACGAATGATGAATATTAACAATGAATTAAACTTTACTAAATCGAAATGCGTTCAAAATAACTGTTATGATTTTTTGTGATCGATTCAAATTCACAGAAAATGCGAGACAAATGCAAAATGACTATGATATCGTCACATTTAGCAGAAACTATATTTGAAATTATTTATGTCTGAACTTTAAACAAACCGGAATCACATGTCAACATCCATGTTTTCCTTCTATCAAATCACAGTTTGTCTCATAAAGTACACATCAAAATACTTTTCTCTACTTTTCTCTATGAAAGTGATTGCTTGCTTACAGTTGGTAACTTTCGCAATAAGACGCAATATCTTCCAATGTAACTCACTGTAGAACCTCTTTTGAAACGATATTGTATTATTTTTTGGCAACAGTTCAACTGTCACCTAAGGTGTGTATTTACGCTAATTCATACATATTTTTTTGCAATAAATCAAGTTTTAAGACAAATCCGATTTTGATGTTAATATGCTTATTTAGCAATCCTTCCATTATATCTATACATATTTATTAACATATTTTAACAATGAAACTCTTTTAACACAATATTTTGGAATATGTACATATTAAAAGCTACACCACGGACCACTTTGCTAGATGGAAAACACATATTTTAACACATTTTCCTGTGTGTTGAAACGTAAGCCATTAATACCCTTAATATTATGGCATATGACATATCATAGTGAAATTATATTTCAGTCATCACGTAAGATTTGTGGATGATAGAAATTCTTTAGAATTGAAAAAGAGTGTTCCTTATATATTCATAGCGTACTGGTGATTGGCATACTCGACTTATATTTTTCCAAAATAAATCAACGACAATTCTATGGTCAAACCACAATTTAAGCCTAAGGAAATCTTATTTAATGTACATTGAATGCTTCCTTTGCACGAAGGGTGATATTAGTAACCTAAACATTTTGTACCGTTTTATTTTTTTGTTGTTGTTTTGAAATGATTATATATTGCATTTATGAAAATTAATGATTTTATTGAACAGCCGGTTCATTTCTAAAAGCGGATTAATTCGCAATTAGCAAAATGAATTGGCTTCTAAGTAACATTATTTGCAGGTTATACGTGCTTAATTTTAAATGGCAAAGAAACAAATCGTTTATAAAATGCCATTCGTATTCATTGTGTTACGAAAACAACGCATTTTTGACATTTAAGTTGTGTTTATAAAAGCACATATTCCTTGCGCTTGGACAAATTCAATTTGCAATAGCACACACACTATCATAAACATGAAACATTTTATAATTGGATTGTTCTTCGTTTGCACTGTTAGTGGTAAGATTTCTCAAATGTTGTATACTCTTTTCCGAATCAAATTCAACAAGATTACATCAGCTTAAGCAGTTAGTGGAAATATTGAATTGAAAGTGCTGTGTTAGAAATACGGAGATATGTAAGATCGTTTAAGAAAATTAATCTCTCTATAGACTCAGAGGTTAAATCATTCTAAACATCGTAAAACTAATTCCAGGTATATGCATATGTTTCAGGTATTTCTCAATGCCCATCATTTACCGAGAAAATAAAGGCTAAGTTTCAGAAAGTTGGTCCGTTTGAATGCAGCGAGGCATGTGAAACTATTGAAAATAACAACACCCAAAATGCCCTTCTAGGTAAGAGTTTCAGTTGCCGCTAGAAGTGATTATATTGGAATGAAAATAAGCACTGTGTCTGTAAATTGAAAAGTAATCTAAACGGAAATGCAATTTAACTAAAATTATGATTGTTCTTTTGTTTTAATGACTCGTTCGATAAATATTACTCTTTCACACAAATAATTTATTAATATGCATTTGTTTAAACACATAACGGATTTATGCGTGTTGTTACAGGTTCTAAGACATCATTTGTATGTCCTAGAAATGACTATGCATATTTACGCTTTAAAGATGAAGAGAAATTTTTCACAAACCATGTGGTTAAATTTTGCTTCAATGTGTTGGGGGCTAGAGAAGTTCAAATATTTATGAGGTCCCGAGGCAGCAATAAAGGGCATTATGTTACAGAGGTATACACTATGGTACTTTCTTAAATGTTGAATAGTAACAGAGATTAAAAATGCATGCACCATTAGATATACTTAAATTTTGAATAGTAACAAAGTGTTTAATTAATGTTATTATAGTGTTATGATATTATTTCACAATATATTAACAAAATAGTTTTAACATAATATTCCATTTTAATTCTAGGACATAAAATCGAATAGATGAACCAACATTTGCGCTGAAACAGACGATGATTTTGAAACAAACGATTGGTTTGTTCGGGTTAAGCCAAAAAACGAATTTACACAGGTATTTAATTCGTCACGACTTGTTTTCAATATATATAGTTTGTTATTTGGATACATGAAAAATGTATTTTGCAAGTAGCAATTATGAGACTACTACTGAATTAAGAAAAATGTAAATGACACATTATAGTTATGAAATTATACATGAGTTTATAAAAAAAAATATAAATGTAAACACCATATGTTTTAGGTGAAGATAAACAATATGAAGCTGACCACCTGTCGTTTTCATATCGAAACATATTGTTGGTATTCGCAAGATACGCATACATCCGGTTCCATAGCATATTATACAACCTTCTATAACATAACGACGTGGTAAATATAGCAATAGTTATGTTTGTTAAAGTCACACTGAATAAATTGTGCAGTTAAAAGCCAAATATTTTGTTTATGTGTTTGTAGTTTTGAGCAACATATAGTTGATATTTCATTCATCCGCCCTCCGATAAAAAAAGTAGTTCAGAGCGATGCATTTATTTTGATAAAAGTGTATAAACAATGACAATAAACCTATTCATATATGTGTTTTAGTTAATTTCTTTTGGAATATAATAGCATTCCGCTATATCAGCAAAAGTATTGATTTTTGTTCCGCGATTTCATATGTGTCCGCGCTTTCATTCACATTCAAACAAAACCATAATATAAACTAGTTAAGTGATCGATGTAACACATTATCATATAAACGAATAATCATATAAAGAATACGCACTTAAATGTAAAACCAACAGTTTATTTGATGATACGCTTAAATCTATAAGATTATGATCATGACTATAACAAGTTTTGATTCTTTATCACAACGATGAAATAAGCTAAAATACGAATAAAATATTTCAATTTAGCGTTTTGCACGAACACAAATCATATAATTAAAACACAATTATATTTCAAACAAACATTTTATTTGTTGACACGCTTAAATTTATAAGATTATGATAATGACCATGATACGTTACATTCTTTTTCGTAACGAGCAAAATAAGCTAGTATACGAATTCAAAATAGTCTATTTAAGTGAATTGCTACCGTGAACATTCGAATATAAATGTCTCGTAGTGGAACATCCAATATCAAAATAAAAGATGTTAGGAATAATTTTGTTGTTTATGATGACTACATTACCTTCTGCAATTGATATATTAATACTATAATTTTATTGAAGTAACAAAACGTATTTATATTTTTGATGCAACGATAATCAACGTAATCAGTTTTTTTTTATTTTGTGTTTTAAAATCATTCAATTTCAGACATTTTATTATCTATAAACCGGTAATATTTATATATGTTCACATTAAAAATAATTGCCATATCGTAGGGACTGATTGAGATTCAATAAAACTCAAAAATATATAATGGCATTTGATAATAATAATATCATGACATTTAGCACAAATATCGTTGATGTAATTAATGATTAACCTTTTAACACGCAGGGAGTACATGTTAAAAGCTATGTTCTATCTCTAATAATGGCGCTTTGTTTTGAGTCACTTTGTTTTGAGTTTTTTTTTTATAAATAAGTTTCGTAACTATCGATTGAACTAAAGCACAATCGTATTTCTTTCAATATTTCAAACCATTTACTAATTATATGAAAAATGTCACCGGACAACTTATGGATTTACTTTCACCAAAAACCAAATAACAAACATCTACACAATTTAACCACACACTGGAGTATGCGAAGGGCTCTAGCATTTTTCATCGCGTACACTGATATCAACAGCAAAACATATAATTTGGCACTCACATTTTGAATTGTGTGCAGTCTAACTGTATTGAAATATGTGATATTATTATTATTATGTTTCCACTACAAGTCCAACCTGCCACACGTTTCAATGAATAAATGATGTTTTTTGTTGTTTCTTAAGTTGTATTCCCTTCATTTTAGATACATATGCTTTAAATAAAAATGTTGTAATTACTTTGTGACTAAAACATATTTTTTAAACGTCGTCAACTAAAAGGGCTTGGCCTGCATGAGATGGTTTTATATAAGTCATCGAAATTGTCTACCATTGCAATATTAAGTGGTTATTCAAATCATTATCTATAAACAATATATGCTTTTATGATGCTTAACGGAATTAATAAACTATTGATTGTTTTATATATTGCTAATTATGCCTTGTTTGCATAAATACGTTCTGTAATTGCATATTTATCTAAAATGTGCCACGTTCTCCTTACAGTAAAATGTATTGATAGTAAAATGTAACGGTGGATATCCCGTCCGTATCTCTAAGATGACATTATGAGATGAGATAGAATACGTTTTGCAAAATTTTGCTTATTTTGATGTTTTACAACAAAATAATAGTTTTTGTTGGTGTCTAAATATTTTCCTATGTTATAATAAAACATTGAGCCTGTCATGCATTTATTATGACTACATGCTTAAGAAAACAGTCGGTAACAACATCATATTCAAAAACAATGTCCATGTCTAGCGTTTCAGATTTCAGGAAAAAACAAGTCGAACTTCCAAAATGGCGTGCCGCAATAAATTTCGTTTTTTTTTGCATTTTATTGCGCATTCTTTGATTGAATGTCCAGATACGGTTTTCGCAACACTAAGAATTGCTTTCTTTCCTTTCATTATCTTATATTCGGTTACATCAGTAATAATGACATTTATCACGTAAAACACAACTTAGCATAAAATAGAGAAAGAAATTCATGATTGTGCTGAACCATTTGCAAACGTGAATTTTTGAAGTTGAAGTTCGCTATCCTTGATGTGTATCACTCTGTGTTTCATTTTTTTGCGGAACTCTTCAAACAATGCAGTTTTTCCTAGGTGATCATGAAATTGAATAACATGTAAGTCATTCACTGCAAAAAAAATCAAATCGTAACCAATTGCCAGATCACGTATATGTACATATCCATTACAAGTACATCTAATTAAATTCACCTCTAATCACTGTGGACATAAAATGCTGATTTTAATTTACTGTTTATACAGGTTTATTATACCATTCAAACATGAGTCAAGTTATATTTGTATACATGCATCCCTTATTTTAACAGTGTTACACACTGTGTCAATGTTGTGTCTTGAGTAACAGTATTCACATTTGTGCTGACATGTAAATTTTACGCTCAAATAGCAAATGACAAAAAACACCATATCATTAGTTAACACTATGACAACTATTTTGCAAACACAACTCTGAAGTGGCAACCATCTTTGAAATAAATTGATCTACTCATTTTGGGAAACTGCGTTGTAGAATGAATCCCATATTTTCATATATTATATTAAATGTGTTAAACTCAATATTAAATACAAACAGAAAAACTTTGTGTATAGGACATTATGCTAAATATCTGGGATTCACCATGTACTATCACTATTCTAAATATGTTAACCGCTGGTTAATGAAGATATTGATAAATGTTATAAAAAAAACTATTGCAAAATTCAAATTCCATTTTATTTCCATTTTTCTTGATTAATCCTAACTATATGTAGAACACTTGTCTTATTGAAAGAGCCTATTGTTCTGAGAAATAATAGCAATGTCAAAACACAATGTATGTTTACGCATTGTTTGGCCTATTGGAACAAAATATACATGCAAACCTTCATGGACATTTTAAAAGAAAGTTTAGGGTACAACCTGATCAACGTTATGATGTCTTTAAATAATCATATGCATTTTTGAAAAAAAAAACATGATTGACTATTAATATTACATAACTAATATGTAATAAAAGTCAATACCAAAATGTAAATATACAACAAAAACGTATTTGATATATTGATTTGATAAACGATTCGATAAACGTATTTGATATATTTTAGATGTATTTCAATGCAATAATAATAACTCGAATAAAGCACGTTTACGCCTGGACATGCTATCATGAAAAATATCAGGTATATTTCGTAGATTTGCAACAAAAAAAATGCTTGAACACTTTTATTGTTTCTAAGAACAATAAATGTTGATCTATAAGCTGTCAGAGATAAATAATGCAACAGGTTTATACATCAACACATTGAACAATTAAAATAATTCAGGAGTAGCCATTAGCGTAGTTAATTTTCTGTTTCAAAGCAAACGAAAGCTAATAATGCATTTTGGATTTTATATGTTCGCGATGATGTATATGATGTTACATATTCGACACGGTTAAGGTAAATATTTTAAACATTTTGTTTTTTTTTATTACACTTGAATGTTGTTATAGGTTTGACTCGATTATCGTTTACTTGCATATTTTGAAGATCAAGTTGACAATAATGATAAGGTTTATGATATTACTTAACTTGGTTTAAACTGTACAGTAATTATATACTCTATTTTTAGAATTATTTGAAAGGAACAAATTGTCCAGCAAATACTGTGAAAAATAAAATTATAAATGGACAATTTAATGGTCTTACTCGCTCCCGCAGTTGTGATAGGGAAAGGATGCAAGGCGAACCTTGGCTAGGTAAGTTATTTGACAATATCGCTCATGTTTATGATTTGACGAATTGTCTTGTTTCGAACCGTCATTTGAATATAAAGCAAAATATTTGAAGAAAATTTTAGCATTCACATTTTAGTAAGAGTTGTTTTCACTAATATGACATATCTTTTTTTAAAATTTCATTTCAAAGCATGAGAAATAACAAAAGGATTCAAACATTAGTGTATTTGCTTATTCTATAATTATCGGTTTAGGCTCGAATGAAAATATGGTGTGCAATGGTACTAAATCTAGAAATGGCTTGTTTGAACCATCGAAAACAGGCAAAGCGCATTATGTTGCTAAGCTCTGCTACAACGTTCTTGGCGTGAGGGATTTTAAAGTATTCTTTAACAATGTACTATTTGCTGAAAATGTAAATATCACATCTATTGATAAATATATCATTTTTCATTGATAATTATATATGTTAATCCTATCAAACATGCTTGAAATGGTTCATTAAAATTAGTACTCAATTTAAAACAGTTATAAGAACAACAATCACAATGTAGTGTAGTATTTAATAACATTTCAGTTGTAAACATATATATTTCTAATATATTCAATCACTAAAATATATTTTTATGATTTAATACCAATAAAATATTCACGTTTATATCACATACAAAATATTTAACCAACAAATATCCATTATATGATATTCCTGACCTAAATCAGTAAAGCACAATTGTAATTTCAAAAGATGTTTGCCTGTCATCCTTATGCTTAGCCCATTTATCGTACATTATTTAATTGAATGGATATATACAGTTAATCCGATATCAAGCATGGCTTTCCTTCCTTTTAGCATCTAGTATCCGGTTTCACTAGCTATGATGGTGTATATTATCTTACACAACTTGGTGAACAACATATAAAGAAATTGATGGTGGTACTGATCCGTTGCAAACGTTAATTGTTGAAATTGGAGTTCGCTATCCTAAACACTCATGTGTATTACTCAATGTCTAATTTCTTACAAATTCTTTAAACTTTGTTGTTTTCCTATGTAGCGTATGTAGCAGTGAATTACACCACAGTCATTTACTCTATTGGAAAGTTGTTTACAACTAATACAGTAAATTATCAGGTTGAATTAAACCGATTGCTACATCACGTATAAATACGTATCCTTCAGACCTATGTGTAATACTAGTTTTGGAATCGTGCGTCAACCGCACTGGCCACATACGTGCATCGCAAGATAGCCGTGTGTGATTCGTACGGCAACTACATCTCCTGCAGGCTTTCTCTAGAGCATGGAATGGCAAAAACCGCTTTGTTCAAAGCATTCAGTATCAATTTTAGTATCAAGCATAAAATACACCATTGGGTCAATCCATTGCTTGACTTTGCTCTCCAGGAGGAAGAAGATCGGGAAGTTACTGTTTTACTACTTTCGTCGAATGTCGTAGAAAAATTGTAAAAATGTTCTTGAATTTGAGTGGCTTATTGATTGTTCGGGCCCGACTACTAGACAGCGTTTGTCTAGTGCAAATATATATATAATATAATGAAAATAAGTTAAAGTCTCAGGTACGGAACACACACGTCAACCGTGCGCGCTTCTTGCGTGCTTCCTACGGCGTCTACCGCCCGTAGGAAAAAAACTTGCATACCATACACGTAGTCTCCTGCGGACTGCCTTTAGGCCTCTGCGTGATGTCCTCGGAGAGTTAACCCGTACTTGTGACGTGCGTTTCCAGTACGATTTTTTCTTTTAAATTTCGCCCGTAGACCGGCCGTACCAGCGCTTTCGGCCGGTCGGCCTAAATACAGTTACGGTGAAAATCGCGGTGAAAATAAATAGTAAATACTTAGGCTATATTGACGAAGGTATAGTTTATCAATATGCTCAATTAACCATTTCCATATGTCCAATGTGTTTATGTTTCCCAGGTGTGTCAATGGTGTATATCTAAGGTTTCATACTTCTAATTTGTTCTGCCATGCATTATTTACGCTGAAATAGCAATCGCCGCCAAAAGTCACGTTCTGGAAGGTTCATTGCCCTAATAAACATGTATAAGACATGTTTAAGTCATGTTGGTCTCTGAGATTAAACTTATCTGCATCCATTGTTACAAGTGGAAACAACTACTATATTATTGTTAAAGGTAATGTTGTTTTAAGGATCTCTTGCAAATAAAATCTTACATTAAAACATAACGCTGCATGTGCTGGATATATAGGTTTGACTTGGTTATAGTTGGTCTAGCACAAATCACATTACACCTCAAACCGGAAAATGCGTAACGATCTTGGTTATTAGCATACATTACGGCTTCTGATGTTATAACATAATGGTTGGGACCTAGCAATCTTTGCAAAGAAACTGACAAAAACAAACTGATCATACAATAACTACCTTGATGTATAGATGAACACGATAAAGTAGAGCATGTGTAAAAAAATGCGTTCAATATGAAGTTTTTTACTGACAAGATTTTTTCTCGAAATTGTTCTATTGCTCATTGAAGGAATTCAATTAATGCAACATTTTTGTTGATTTAAGCATATGAC
>LQRL01009279.1:0-16958 GCA_001703475.1 Hydroides elegans | reverse complement strand
GCAAAATACAGCTTTGACGTTCTTTAACAGCATAACCTGAAACAAATAAATAAAGATCATGCGATAAAATGGATATTTGGAGATATTCTGATAAAATTTTAACAACAACAAAAAACGAGAAAATAACATGATATATATTAATATGTATTGAAAAGAAAAATTGTTCGCTTATCCATGTTCAGAAATGTAAATATTTATTTTACTGGAGAAGTGTCGTTGTAATTGTACGATCCAACTTCAATATTGTTGAAGAGTTCAAATCCATCTCCAGATTCAAAGCAATGCCTCGTCCAGATTGTTGGATCAGAAATATCCTTTGATAAATGAGAACCATTGGATATTATTCATATTCAATACACATATGAGATGAAAATGAGATACTTAAGTTGATCGATAAAAGTTTTATTTAGCTGCATCCATCATTAAAATTTAGCCTTTATAATTGTATCTTATTATTTGCCTAGTTTGTATAACATAATTCGATCATGCTGTTTTCCTATAAATTTGTATATTCGTCAAATAAAATTTCCAAATGATGTTTCCCCTTTGTAATTCTGTGTGAAATTAGCTCTTGTAATGCTTAACAACATTTGTATACCTTTTCAGCAAGGAGCATATTGTTTAAGAATACTTTCAACTTCCTCGCACCGCGAACACTGTAGCAAAACTTGGCAAACACGTCAGTATATAATGTGATTAGTTGTTTTTCAATCGTTAATAGAGCCTCACTTCCATTACAAACCATGTTTGTATTAGATCCTAAAACAGTGTCACATATTTATGATTTGTCATTTTCATGAAATCTACTTGTCCCTCTTATCATTAGAAAACTTAGTGTATATACATTTTTAATGGTTGCAACTTTTATTTAATATTCGTTAAGCTGTTTGGTTTTTAATAAACCCATGAAAAAACTTTATTTCAAAGCAATTAAAAAAAAAACTGTTTAATTTTGTAGGATACCAACATTTTGCTAATGTACAGACCAGCCATTTGGTAACATTAATGTGAGGGTTGATTAATAGTGCTACTTTATAAAATGTAATAATGTGCAAAAGCATTGACCGGGGGTACGCACAAATTCCGTGCGGAATCTATGCACATTCCGATTTTGTGTCTAAGATCGGTTAAACAAAATGATTGTCTTCGGCCTTGTTATGAAAATATCATATTCATTGTAATTCGTCATAAAATGCTAAAACTATGGAACCTGGGCCACCATATCGTCGCTAATTGTATATGCCATATGCGCCTAATTTTTGATAATAACATTCTGACGGTTGCTTGTGATACAACTAATTTTTCTGCAATGTGATCATAGTTTCAAATGTTTTTGATGTAATAATAATAATAATAATAATTTATGAATTGAAATGTCGCCATCATACTAACTTGAATTTTCGATAAACAAACTTTTAAATGCTAACGTTCTTACGAACCAAGCCTATCAGTCTATGAAACATTCCATGAATGGATATCAATCTTCTCGAAATGTGCACATCCCAATTCACTTCATTCACACTGTATTTATATTTGTGTTACGAGATGGTATAACTGTATGTATGCAAAATCGGAGTCTTGCCAAAATGTTATGAATCGATAAAAAATCGGTCTAAAAACAGATGTTACATTTTTAAGGGAATACATAATACAATCAAATGATCACTAATTATAAGTTAACAAAATATCAGTCTTACATAATAGCAGTCTTTTCAACAAATTTGATATATCTTTGCATCAATTGAATCAATGATTAACAATATTAACAAAATAACCAACTAAATTTGTGAGGAAGAAAATCACTTACCAAGCCAGGGATTTCCATAGTTCGTAACCCCAGAGCAACTACGTAGAAATATAAGATGTTGGTATTGGTTATACTTTAATTTTGTTTTAACTGTACCTCCTGGACAACTTGTTCCTTATTAAAATATAAAGTATATAAAGCTCAATTGTTCACGTGAATATGTATAAATCAAACATTTAACAATGCTTGTAATTTTAAAGTCATCTTTAAACTTTTAGAATAATTTAAAGTGTATAATAAAACCATGATCGTATTCTTAAAATAAATGAAAATTAAATATTAGGATTATAAACCTGAAATGTGTAGAATATTAAAACACATGAAACATAAAGCGAACAAATACATTTCCGAATGCATCTTGTTTCAGCCTAATAACCAAACTATATCGGATTATACCAAGTAGGTAGCTGCGGAATGGAGAATAACTCCTTACTGATTAAACGTTTTGTTCTGAGAAACAATGAACATGTCTAATCAAGATGTTGATTAAAAATAGTTTGAACTTTAAATACAATGACTACGTCATAAAATTCATTAACAATAATTGAGAATTCTTATGAAGGCATTAAGAAACGACTAATATCTTAATACAAAAGCCTTTACTCGATTTACAATGATAAATTCCATTTTATTGAGAAACAGCTGTACAATAGTAAATTGAAGAGCAAAAACGCGAATAAATAATATTTATGCAAGGAAAATAATTGCAGTATTTTCTTTTAGGAAAAACACCGAGTTAAGGAGTGATAAACTTATTTATACAATACAGACACATTGAGATGTTCAACTAAAAAGAATAATAAAAGACAAATATTGACAAGCATAAAGTCTACAAGTTTACTTGTTTTTTCCGCTATGTGTAAACCTACTATAGCACACATTTGTTTTTATATAAAAAAAAACACATTTTCAACAAATCTCATTCCGTTTTCTAATGTGAAATTTACCATACCAAATGGTTTTACCAAATCATTAAGGACATAAACATAACATATATTGGGCCCAAGAATCCATGTCCCGATGGCAGCTGACTTGAAATGACTAGGAAATGTGAATAAACAGTTAACCGACAGAGAGCAATATAAATTTGATTAAAAAACATTTAATTTGCCATGTACTCGATTCTTGTATTAACGTTAATAAATACTTTAAACTGAGTATTTTTCAGTTATATTGATGTAGCACTTACATTAGCGCATAATGACACATGAACACTTTGATCGAATGATGCATTTAACGTATAGGCGTATTTCTCTCCGGAACCTCGTTTTCTCCATGACTTTTCCATGCCGACTAGCCTTTAGTTCGCTCTTTGTTCTGCTTTCGCCAGTGATAGGCCGGTGTACGCTTGCATTCCGGTGCACAATTTTTTTGGAGGACGGCCTCATGTGAAGTTGAGGTTGTGCGACCTACGTAGCTGTATATAGATTTTTGGGCCACATGTCCAACTCACTATAGCCTTTTGGTTTGATAGTGTCTGGTATGGGTTATGGTTGTATTCATATGCATGGCCGTTTTGTTTTGTATTTACTCGCTCTAAATATATATTGACAGTTTCAAAATAATGTTAACTTAAAAGACATGTGTTGGTGAATTTAAACTAGTAGTCTAGCGCCCAAATATACACTGTTGTGAAGCAGCTTCGCATTCACAAATGAAGCAAAAAAATCTAAGTACAAATATTGTAATGCATTTACACTGAAAACTGCAAGATGAATTATCACCCTTTGCTAATCGAACACTTCCTTATAGGAAAACAAATGTCAAAATTACTTATGTCAAAATAAGTTATGTTATGCATTTTCTCAACTTTATTGACTAAGGATGTATCATTATAAACTTTTCTTTATTTGGGTTTGGCATTATGTTTGAACAATTTACTATCAAATGATTCAATAGTAATAGAATCAAATTGATAGTAATAGAATCAAATTGATAGTAATAGTGTAATAGTGTTACTATATTATAAAAAATATTGTTAACTATTGAAAAACCGGCAGTAACTTTTTATCGCATTGTTTGAGGTGGGTACACATCCCGAATTTTTAGACATTACTTTGAATTAGTGTACTTAATAGCAAATAGTATAAATTGATAGCCTATATAAGAATGTTAATGCAAACTTATCATGAATCAATCCAATTTACTTTGAGTATGAAGGATGTGTCAACTGATATGTAAACAGAGCCATCGTACGAGAGGACACAATGACGGAATGTCGGAATCTAGTGCGTATTAGCTTTTGAAACAGATTTTTTGTTGATTTTACATTATGCATGTATCAAAAACCTGTTTACACATATATCATATTTACACATTATTGATGGTGATTGGATGAAATGAAAAAAAAAAACAATGGAAATACATTACAAGAGTATTGTGTTACAATCTCTGGTTTATCAGTATCTGCCATCCTATAACAAAATGCATGCTATAATTATATGGACTCAAATTATATTTTTAATGTTTTGTTCACCATTAATATAATAATGTTTATTCTGTCAACAATATAGTAACATGTATTTGTCATGCCTTATGGGTAAAGATTTTTTGGACTTACGTTAGGATTTGCGTCTTTGTTAGCTTTGTTGGTATATGCATTTTTAATTGATCAATTTCTATAACATGGAGAATAATATGAACACTATAAACACTTATCAACTGAATAAATTTATTTTAAGGGAATTTTATTTATGGCCTTTGGTCGAATTCTAGCTGCACATGAGCAGCTCGTTCGATATTAGGGACATACACATTTATTTTATCATCAATCATTTTATAAAACACTTTTTTCTATATTTTATATCAATTTTCTTCATCTTTTAAATTGATAATATGTAGTTTTAACAAATTAAAGCTCAACAACTAAAACAGAAATATATTTATCAATGCAAATAATAAGTTAAAGAAATAAGGAAATAATAATGCATTTTAAATCCTATTTAAAGGCAAAAACCGTAATCGATAGACGCTTATAAACGGAAATAAAAATGATTGAATATTTTAAAGATTATTTAAAATTGGTTTATAAATATAAAAAATAATGCGTCAATATTAGATACAAAGTCAATACTGCGCCATAGCGAGAATACTGATAAGAGTCAATAATTTGGTTGGCGTATATAGACATTAAGCTTAGTATATGATGATAAGTTTTTTTTTTATATTGACCGTGACGATGAACTATAAACACTACGTAAGCGTAGTGGTCTATTTGTGTAAAAAATATAAGAAAAAAAGGCGAGTTCTATGGAACCCACCTGTAGCTTGATTTATTTTTTTCATAACCTTAAGTGTGAGCATTAATTTAAACGAATTTTGAAAATGTAATAGTATAGTCTGCTTGATGGTCTCTCTCTCTCTCTAACTTATTTCAATCGATTATCCTTTGTTGTAATGACGAAATAACATGATTGGTTCTTGGCTTGGTTTTTACGAACTCTGTACAATTTACATACAAATATATAAAATAGACCGTTCTAAATTATTTCGAAAGAGTAATGAGTACTAAAATCTTATTAACGTGTATATATATTGCCTCTTTTACTTTTGTACACGGACTACATAATATTAATCTATTTGAATAGAAAACGTTTGCTAATTTAAATTTGTACACTACACAAAATAGAAAATAGTATTTTATCATTAAAACATTTGCATTTTAACAAGATATTTCTATTCAATTGCAATTAGTAGCAGTCACAGCACAGATGTCGGGAACCTATCTAAGCTAAACCAAATCAACCATTCAATATCATAAAGTTAAATCGATTTAAAGGCAAATTTGTATCAACAATTCAAAAAAAAATATTATATGGGAAGGTAAGTTTTCTTCTATTAAAGTTATTCCATTTTTATAGAAGATTGTCTTATTTAATCGAACCACAAGTCGAAAAGCAGTGAAATATATGTTTTCTTAAGATCACTTTTTTCACGAAATGCAATTAACATGCCATTTTTTCTTAAAGAACATGTTTACTCATTGCAGTGTGACCTTTTCCAGCAGACAATAATATTAGATTATGAATTTATTGCTTTTGATTGCAGTTTATTTTTAATTCTTAGGTCTTAGGTTTTTATTCTTAGGTCTTAGGTTAATTCTTAGGTTATTTTTAATAACCTTTGTTAAAGTGTACACTTGCGTACAACAGTGTAGATATCTATCCATTCATTTGTTGCGCATAAAGTACTGAATTTATCGAGTATCTTAACTGTTATTCGATTCCTAATAAGTTTGTTTATATTTAATTTCATTTATCATTATAAATATATTAATTAATTTCATTAGTAAATGTGTTAATGATTAAAAAAATGATAAACAACTTATCAAAAACTTAATTGCTGAATAAACAATGCTGTATATTCGAATAATCTGTCAAAGTCCTTAATCAGTCAACTTCAACGTTACGTCACAAATAAAAAAACATTTGTTTCAAATGTGCCCAAGAAAGTGATACGAGAGAAGATTTGCACCACTAAGCAAAGCAAGACCATGAGCATACCGGTTCCCTGTTATTAGACTCTGTATACATCAATAATGTATCATATAAATATTGGATGATTTGTGATCCATGAAATTCAATTGGAATTGGTAAGTGACATAAATATATTAACAACACTTTCAAAACATTTCACAAATTGTTTTAGAATCATTATTTTCAATAATATCAAATATAAATATTCTACCCACGTCATTATAAAAAAAATTGTATTTTTTTACCATGACCTTTTCTGTTTGCCCATTAACCTTTAGAAACAAATTGATTACCTTCGGTTATACATATTTCATACACAATACACATATATATATTTATGGTTCTCATAAAATTGTTTTGATTAAATATGTACCACGTGTCGTGATTTAATATCCATTGCAATAAAATGCAACTGTAACCTTTATGTGACCTTTTTTTGCTATTTGAACTTTGAAAATGAATTTATTGCTAGTATTTCGTTGTAAAGAGCATTACACATGAAACGGGCATATTATTTGTATTTTGTGAAGAAAAAAAACACATATTTGTTAAGACTTTTGCGGTGGGGGTTATAACGGCATTATATAATATTCAACTAATCAACCTTATATTGTTATTAAATATGGTCATGGTTGGGGGGAGAATTCCACAGTGGGGGCAAACATATCGCATCATCTTTTCCGTTATTCTCTTGCCGGTGAACAATGGTATATCTATAGTATTCGTGGCGGGCGAGAATTCGTGAAGAGGCAATAGTGTCACGGTACATCGGAACACTGGACAATAAATTCCAATATAGCGCCATTAACATTATATGGCCACATATATCATATATTTGGATAAATTATATTACTGTATGGTTATACGTAACCTGACATTTAAAAACAATTTACTGTAGCGGGTTAATGGTCATGTATGTTCTTTTTATAGTTGTTTATGTTTTACAAAGGTTAACCTTAACAAACATAAACAGGTTGTACGGACTGTTTAAAGTCAAATCTTTGTGAATCGAAATCAATTCTCAAAGATGCAGCTGCTATTGTTTTCAACATTATTGGTGATTGTGCCCTTCACACGTAAGTAAAGTTAAGATACATTTCATTCCTTAAACTTTATAACAAATTGACTCTATAATAGTCTTAAAGTTAAATCTAAGTAGCTAATAGTCTTCAAATGCTTAGTGCTAAGCAAACTAATACGGTTAAAGCTGTTATCATTTTAGGTTTGCAAATTTTTTTTAAGTGGCAATTATAAATTTTGTTTGAAGAAATGTTTTACATAATGTGGATATGTTTTTGCTCGACGGCTATTTAAAGGCACTTAACAGTTTTAAAACATCATTTAACAGATCGATCCCGCTTTCAGTATCATGATTATTCCTGAAATATAGACTCTAACAAATAAACATAGTAGTCAAGTTCATGTTATCTAATAATTGGTTTTGTACAAATATATATATGTTTACAGAATCTTCCAATCCAAACCACTATGCCTGTACTGCAAGCCAAGAGTTCCTAAAGTTGAAATATGATCAACTGGACATTTTCGAATACTATGAGGGATGTGACTACGCTAATGATGATTCGCAGAATGCTCTTCTTGGTAAAATAAACATATGAAATGTACATCAAACCATGCAACTGTTAACCTGCAAGCTATTAGAACAATGTATGCTATAGTTTTCAATTCGATATAGATCGGATCATTAAGAACTTTCAAACTTCTGATACGCTTATCTTAATTTATGTTTATAGTTTAGATGATATATAGAAAAAGATTGAAATATATATACAAATAAGAGTATAGAAATCAATTATGTGATTTCCATTATGAAGAACAATTGTCGGGAAAGAAATATTGATAACACATCTTAACTTCACGCAAAAACCTCATTAATGGTATTAAATGCAATCCTCAAAGAATCGAGAGTTGAATTATACTTGCATAGGTGATACTAAAGCGTTTGGTATAAGACAATTAATCTATCAAGACAAATGGTCAATCTTTATCATATGTCAATTAAACTTTTACGTTCCTTTGGGTTCTTAATTGATGTATCCATGGTAAGCAAAGTATCGGGATAACCTCGGTAAATTCGGTTTCACGGTATATCAATATGTTTTATCGTTGTTTATGTTTATATTACATATTCAAGTTCTCGCACGAACCTCAATTGTTCTATCTACGGAAATAGAAAAAGGAGGCCAGCACAAGTTGAATTAGTAAATGTAGTATTAATGTATGTAACATGACTTATATTATTCCCAATTCCATAATAAGGCTCTGGTACAAACCTCAATTGTGGTCCCGATGGAATCCAAGACTCGAGATTACAGATTGGAAGTATGCAAGCACTAGTTATATCAAGAAATTCTGCATGAATGTTCATGGGGCTGATCGCGTTGAAATAGAATTCTATTCGCTTGAGGGACCCGACCCACCAACTCATGTTGAGGTGAATTTGATCAAATAAAACATGTTTCAGATTATTTGTAAATTGTATTTCTTTTATGAATAGAAAAACATGATCAATCAAAAATAGCTCCTTTGAGTCATATTGCTAATCTAACAGGTCAAAAAATATATTACTAAAATATACACACGCATGCAACAGGTTTGTTCAAAAATTAAAAAAAAAATAATAAACGTATTCCCCTTTAATGTATTTATATCAAGGTTTGCATTAAATACTTGTGACAAATGTGAGAAATGTGATTAATATTTACCCTCGGAAAATGCATTGATAAACTACTCATTGAAATCATGTAATCGTGTTTGATAGGATCTTAGTGATAAGACTGGCTGGTACCGATTCTGTTTGGAAACCCGAACAGAATTTGAAGCTTGGATGTGGGATGTTGACATTGTTCCTAAGAATGATGGATCTGAGGTAAATATGGTGAAGTTGAAATATTTATATACATGCAACAAAAATGAATCATGGTTCACCAGTAATATATTATTGAATATATACCTTGTTAATTTTAGCAACATACTGACACGCATAATAGCAATGTAAAATTGTTCTAAGCAATACAATCTGAATCATGCTATAATGTGATAACTATCATTTGATGTTAATATTTTTTAGTTCAAACATAATATATCAATGACTATTAAACTGTAGATTTACATTTTTCAAAAAGAGTATTCTGAATGTCTTATCACATGATGGTAAAACGCAAATATGTTAAGTTGAGTACTTAGAAATTGAGAAGCGTCAGTCGGCTACATGTTCGAATAGATATTATATGTTTTGTTTTCAGGTGAAGATCAAAAATGTAAAGTTAGCTGTTTGCCGCTTTTTCACTGATGATTAATGGACCTTAATCTATCGTCTATGCTAAAAATAGTTCAAAGTGATAAAACAATTATCATTTATATAACCTAAGCAAGTTTAAAAAGAAATGATTGCAAAAAAAATGAAATCTAAAAGAAAACATAAAATACAATATTATTTATGGATATTTTTCAACTCAATTTTCAAATTTATTTATCGTACAAAAATAAATTGACTTTTTCGGCATAATGCACTGTTGTGAAACAAATAATAACACCTTAATGCAATATTTTCATTGACTTGCTAATTGATATTAAGTATAAGTAAACGTTGAACTGATACTACATTTTTTATTCAGTAATGTTTAATATATCAAATTCGTTTGCAATAATTCACATGAAAAAACATTATTCATCCCTGGCGATCAATCGCCGACCTACGAAAAGCGTGGGACTACAAATTGGACACCTGTCTACTGACAAATGCTAACCGATCTTGCAACAAAAATACTCTCTAAAAGCAAGGGATATGCAAATAAAACATGTTTTTAAGCAGTAGTTTAGTATACGATGTTTTCTCACATTTTGTATTCGGCTCTAAGGTTGTTAATCTTTAGTCTCCATTTGTAATTTAAAAGATACGATGAACAGTTTCTAAGATTATAAAGAAAAACATCGACCCTACCGCCGTAATATGACATGATCTCGGCGTTTTCTCGTAGATATAACATTAATACGAAAATATTTTATGCATGTGTTTTATATAATTAGATTCAGAAAACAATATTCTTCATGTTGAAAAGCAACAGAAACAAATTAACTGATTAAATAACGGTTTTTTATCGAGAAAACCTTTTTCTGGGCATTGTTAAAAAGGCGTGTCGATCTACTACATCATGGTTGGCGATCTTGCAACATCATTTGCGAACTAGGTAAGAAGGTCGACTTACAAGATCGGAGACAAGGCTAGGAACTCTACTACATTTAAGACAATAACATTGATTTAATGTTTTATCATTTTCATTTTTTTCATATTTGACTGCCCTTGATGCACATAACAAATAACCGCTAACCACATTCTAGGTAATGCTATGTAAACCCTGTAAGGAAAATGAAGGGGGATATTTTAGCGAGTTTCGTTTCAGTCAACATTCGCGCTAGTGCGAATGTCAATGTTTCGAAATCCCAACTGTGCAAAACCCATTTATTTAAAAAAAATACCTGTAACAATCGTGCTAGCGCCTTTGGTGCTCGCATTTAAGATGCCATTTTTAAATTGAATATCATGCGCGAATGTCATTTTGCCCGCACGAGTGTCGTTTTGGATGACGGTTGCGAAAGCGTCGACTTTGGGTTAAGGTTCACCCCTGAAAATGTATCTGTATTAGGTAATAGGATAAAAAAATGGGGATTATTTACTAATTGTATTTATTGAGGGGTTGATGCAAAAGTAGAAACTTACATGAGCAGGCCTTTTAGTCTCCACTTTCTTAAGAAATATTGAACGTTGGGATAACCACAGTGGACAGGGTGAGAATTAATGTTAAAAAGCGCAAAGCGAATCGCAAATTATCCCTTATACATTCCGTGTGATCGTGAGATCGGCGACCGAAACAATACATGTTGAAGACCCTATTTTGATCCTAGCCATTAAAATAATAAATGTAGTGGAGCGTTTAGCTATCAACCGTTTAAAATGAATGGCATAAAGTATGTTTTTGAAGAGTAATACGACGTAATAACGGGTAGTCATATTAAAATAGTTAGAACAATACATATTAAGATTAACTGGATACTTTCCGGTGTACCGTAATATTCTTGCCCCCCTAAATTCTTGCCCCCGGCAAGAATATTACAGTAATACACTTGCCTCCGGCAAGAGTATTACAGATAAGAGGCTGTAATATTCTTGCCCCCTCTGTCATGTTCTTGCCCCCCCCCCCGAACACCGAAAAAAATATTTAATAACATTATTTTTTTATCTAATATCATGCATACACTGTATCAAAGGGGTTTGTTAAAGAAAAATTGAAATGATTTTTAAAGAGAGAACAAAAAATTACTTAATCTATTTGCTAACAAATGAACGAGTAAACAATTAACGATTGTTACGTTTAATTGCATCATGGGGCAAATACTTTGTTTCGAAAGCCTTGTGACGTTTCTTATGTTCTCTATATGCAAATAAAATAAAAAATAGCATAAACATAACATAAAATAAAATGGATGACGAAAAAACTATAATGTCGTGGGATGAAACAAACATTTGATTAAAAAAATATATATATTTGTGATGGGGGCAAGAATGTTACGGAGGGGGCAAGAATATAATGGCCAAAAGCCGTAATAATCCTGCCCCCCGGCAAGACTATTACGGGGGCAAGAATATTACGCTACACCGGTTCAAAGCGGTATGTTCTTTGCTTTAAAATTTCAATAACTCATCGTCAGGGGGAGGAAATATCTAGACAAGTTTTTCCTTATTTTTTTTAAGGGAGCAGCCTTTTCAAACATTTGTATGTTTCAGAGAAATGTGTGTTAGTTGCTCACCGAATGCAAAAAAAAATCATGAAACATTTTAAAACGTCAATAAAAAATAATTGAACAAACAAATGCATGTTTTTTTCACGGTAGAACGGTGACCATCTTGTAGTAGACTCCAACGCCTTTTGTAGACCGGCGATGTGTCAGGGGTGTTATTATAGAAAAAGTATCAGAATACTTTTGAATATACAACTGTCTGTAAAAAAAAGTCGCATTGGAAATACAGGAAGACAATATAACTTGAAAGTCAAGATGCAAATAGGAGTGACGTTTAATCTGACGCATTATATGAATTTACATGTCAAGGTTATTATTTGGGGGATGTTTAGTTAGATTATTTTTTTGTTATTCAACTCTGTATAACCTGCGGTTTATACACATATTGAACAGATGTAACACTCATTTCATTTAAATCAGATCGCCTGGGTGTGAGTTATGGTCCAATGTGGGCTATAACCTAAAACATCGAAAATGCGTTTTTTAGGAATGCAGGTAATACACATGTGTGAATTATATACCTATAATTACGCTTTATAAACACGTATGGCTATTGCGCTGAACTCCAGTGGGTAGTGTATTTAGACAAGCAATGCAATAAAACATGGATCTTTCTGAAGCTCTCATATTCAAAGCGAATTAAGCCAAAACATTATCTATTAAAACTACTCACTTTATGAAATGCAACGGCTGCACAATAAACATTGATTAACATCATTTTATTTAGCAAATCAATGCATTATTCCTGTAAACGTGTGTTTTGAAACAATAAGCGTTTTTAATTGGAGATGTTACCAGCATTATACTGCCAAAACAAAATAAGTAATAGCGCAACACTTTAATGGTTGCACTGAAGAATTGAGCTGAATTTATGAGCTAAAACTAATTATCTTTTAACTCACATATATATTATTTTGGACCAGAAAATGTTTAGCTTTTAAATTCGCAATGTAAAAATGGTTAAAAAAGACATATACGTTTAGAAGTGAAATCCAGACTCCACCCAGATTATTGCTGTCAGGCAATCATATGTCCCTTAAACATATGATCCGGATGTGTGTTCTCACTCTAATTATTCGAAAATCTTACAACTTATTTATGATATATTTAATATGAATGTTTTCTCATTTCCATTTTACAACACAAAGGGAAAAAGCAATACATTTATCATTTGGTGTTTTTTTTTCTAAGAAACAGAAGCCTATATTTCTGACGCCACATAAGTGATTTAGAGGGAAATATCTTTATTTTGCGCGGAATCTATAATTTGCACACACGTGTTCCTTGAGAAATATTTCCTATCTAGCAACATCTAACATAGGAATAAATTGCGAAATCAGTTTTCTATTACAAAAAAAGTCAAAACACGATAGCTGTCTCAAGTAATTTCAAGTAACACGTGTGCCCAAATTAAAGATGCTGCGCAAAATAGAGATGCTTTCCTCTATAATCTATTTTTAATATCACATGATTTGAAATGCATGGTTCTAAGAACAGTATCATACAAATATTCGACTCAATTTTGAAACAATGCGGTACAATGATAAATGCATTTTCTAAAAGTAAACGCAATAGGTATCTTGTATCGGTGTGTAACATATGTGCCTGATATTCACAATATGCCGGACATTAATTGCATGAAATACTTCTTTAAATACATTTTGAACAAAAGTACTATTTTTTCAATGTACGTGTGACCTTTAAAACTGCTAACATTTACGCAAATTCAAAAGGTAGACATTTCATTTTTTTCGGTTTTGCAAGCGTTTTAGAAGTAATATATATCAAGCTATAAGAGCATGGCCATAGCGTAATTTGCATGGATTTTGAGATTTGAAAGATGAAACATCTGCTCACATTTACATTTCAACATAAAGATAAACAGTCAACCGGAGTATTTTTCATGGAAGACATTAAGCGAAATCAAAAATGACATTCATTCAGTATAATTATTTTGGTTAAACAGGTTTTAAAAGATGGAAGCCCCTGTATCTACAATTTCGTGGTTTATTCCGATTATGATTTTTACAAGACACACACATTTTACACCTGTAATGATATATGGTAATTTTGTTATTGAACATGTTTCATAAAAAATGAATGCAACGAAAAGGTCGACTTTTCAATAACTTTTATAACTAAAGATTAATATAGCATTTTTCGAAGAAATAGAGGCAGATCGATTTCAAGTTATGAAACATAAATCAATACACTCGCTTTAAAACAATAGAATTGTTTTATTGCTTTGTAACATTTGTGCTTTATTTTTTCATGTTTTATGTAAAATGTGTGTAATAAATATTTGTGCCTGGCATTTATCTAATGATATATGTTTGATTATTGGCATTTTTTGAACAATAGTTGTTTATGTTTAATTGTACGTATGACCTTTAAAATTGCTAACATTAACGTCAATTCGAAGGTTAGACAGTTTGTTTTATTTTCTTTTTCGGTTTCACATGTGTGTATAAAGTTATACATATCACACTATTACTACATTGCAATATCACTAGCTGCCATTATTGTCAGAGGTGCAAGATGAGAGTAGAATTGTTCTTCGCGATTGCGTTATGCATTCCGTGTGCATGTAAGTAATTCAACACAATTTACTTTAATATTTGTTATATCAGGCGCGGATCCAGAAATTATTGAACCTGGGGGCGCAACTGTATAAATTATCAGGCTGAACCGGGGGGCGCACATTTATTTTTTTGTCTTAAATATAACAGCGAACAGGGGGCGTGCGCCGGGTGATTTGTATGGTAAATCCGCGCCTGTATATAATTAAAAAAATACATCATTTGAACATACAATGATGTTAGTGATAGTTCAATATATCTTGAGTATATTAAGAACGTTTTTCAAACTAAAAAAAAACTTCATTTATAAAATTCTGGATTTAACAAATGCCGTGATATAATTTTGTATCAAAATAACATTTTATTTTATGAATAAATTATCACTTACATGCACACACCGAAAGCTAAAATTATTTGTATAGCTACAATTAATGGTTGAGCAAAAATAAGATAGTCCAATTTCGAACCATGCCCTTCTTAAAATATTATTATTGCAAGATAACCCTTTGCTGTTGACTAAGACATGCCACATTATTTTAACATATCTCAATTATACACCTGTCCAATTATTGAAATTATATTATTCCTTCTTGCAGACGGATACATTTTGTTTTAAATGTAATTACGCATTAAAGTATACCATTGCCTTATTATTAAGACCTTACTGTGTTTTGTTTCAGATGCTTAAAAATTGATAATAAGTAATATCTCTTTTTAAATTGTATCATAAGGTGAGGCATGTTTCAAGTAAAAATGGCGTAGTTATTCAAACGTTCATATCCTATCTTTTGCAGATGGTTTCTTTTGTCCATCGGATACATTTCCTTTCAAATTGAAGTATGATCAACTGGAAGTCTTTGAATATTCCGAGGGATGTGATGCTCCAAATTATGATATTTTGACGCAAGATGCACTTTTGGGCAAGTACTTTATTTTTTCTTTGAATAAACAAATAGGGATCGTGTTGGAAAAAAAGTCATTCTTTGACAAACTTTTCATTGCTATAGCGAACGTAAAACATGCAAAGTTACATCGATTATATAAAATAACGTACATATATATACGTCTTTTTATATAGCACCCGTAAAGTCGAAGATGCTTTATTTGATTTTCCTTTCATGTAAAACTTATAATTTATTAGTAACCTGAACAGTTTAATTTCATCGTTATCCTTTAAATAAAAAAATATGTATAATGCAATGTTTAACCAAGCGCGATACGCCTGTCTGTTTTCATCATTTGATATTTGATAATAGTTCTTCATACAATATTGCATAGAGTATTAATATGGTAACTCGTAAATACTAATATTTATTATTAAAAGAAAAACAAATTGTTTTATGTGCATACAGGCTCCTGTACTAACCTTAATTATGACATAATCGACTTATACGATTATATGTCAAAAACGAGCTTTACATCTAAAAATATTTACCTAATTTAGAGCGGTGAATGCAAGTGTAACATGATAAATTCAATAGTTGTAACGAAATAAGGAAATATAAAGATAAATAATGTATAGCTATACTTTTTCATTCAAAGTGATTAAATGCATTTTGTAAAATTCAGGTTATTGCACAAGCCTCAAAAGAGGTATAGATGCTAAATCAAACGAATGTGATAAGAAAAATATGCACGTTTGTTCTAAAATAAACATTACTTATATCTTAGTTTCTTCATATACATAGGTTCCAGTGCAAACCTCATTTGCCGTGTCAATGGCTATCTCTAGTATCGACTTGTGGGATTATATATTTTAACCATATTTGACATCAAGGAATCATGATTGTTTTGAATCCGGGTTTAAACAAAATACATATTTTATTTCATATTTTAAGGATCGGGCACAAACCTCAATTGTGGAATAAATGGCAATCCAAGATTCGACTTATGGGATCATATGTCCTTAGCCGAATTCTACATCAAGAAATTCTGCATGGTTGTACGCGGGGCGGGGGAAATTGAAATTGCCTTTGAAACGTATGACGGACCGACTCCACCGAACCACGTTGTAGTAAGAAACAAATAATTATATTGAGAAACTATGGCATCATTTTTAATTTAAAAGAATGATTGGTTCTATGTTATCTAGAAATTGAAGGGCTACGTACAAAATTGTGTTTTGTTGCCAATTCTTAACAAACACGATATGATATCAACATCATAGTTGAAAATGATACTAATTTCCAAATTTGACTATCGCGACCTGTTTAAATCCAGTTTTAATATAGATATCATTATATCACGTGATTAAAAATTACACCATTAGATTCAGAA
>LQRL01009244.1:1877-13468 GCA_001703475.1 Hydroides elegans | reverse complement strand
AATGAGGAGGAGGCATGCAATTACAGTAAACGTTGTAATTGGTTCAATGACGCGTCTTCATTTCACCTAGAAATGCAGGTTTAGCAAGAATGTAATGTTTAGTTAAGGACTTACAGAAAAGGTGTTTTTAATTTCACTCTCAATTTGTACTCTTTTCATGTCCGACATATCTGCTTGAATATTATGACATAAACAGACAAATCAGGCAATGTATTATCTTGATAATTCTTATCAACTATGTTTTGGCCAAGTGTAAATAACAATACGTTTAATTGTTTTTTTTTAACGAAATATTTTACACAGGGGTTTATTAATTGTCAACAATATTTATATACATAAGTACTCAAGACATTTATGCTATTTGGCGCATATTTTCGTAATGTTTTTCTTTCTCAAAACAACTATGCATTAAAATTTTGTTGTATAATCTGTCCGACGTCAAAGCTTCGCTAATTGATTATAAGTAACCTGTGAAAACTAGGAGTTATAGGAGTTATAAGGGGAAAAATCTCATTTTTCAAATGGCTGGTGCATGACAGTTATAATTTTACTCAGCGAGAAGACTTTTTCAAATGGGATTTTATTTCACAGATATAAGTAAAGATATAGTTATAAATACAGTTGAAAGTAAACTCGGATGCAATTGTTATTGCGTGTGTACGAAAAAACTAATGTCTTGATCTTGAAATGGCATCATAAGTTTTTACTTTTCATGTTTTTCAACATCTTGTTATTTTCATTTTTTCAAAGTTTTTGAATGTTTTACTAATAAAGTGGAATAAATAACTTATGTCACATGATTATATACATTAAAAGCTATCTATGAGATAAAATATGCTGATGATTTATTAATGCAATACTTGCTTCATGTAGTTTCGCAAAAATTAAATTAGCATAAAAATCGATTAATTAATGACAGGAAATTTAACGTTTATTTTATAGGTTATAAATGTATTTTTATCAAAAATATCAAATAAGTTAATAGTATTGTTAAAAATGTCCCTACGCAATATTTCTTAATGTGTGAATAATCGTCACTCATCAATTAATTTCAAAATATAACGTATATTCAGTTTTGTGTTTTTACTTTTTATACATGCGTACAAGATATCTAACATGCAACGGCTGTGACACAAATCATGCAACACTATTTAACAGTTTCTTATCATATATTCATTATTCAGATCATTAACATATCCATTGATGGCTCAAGTCATTTTCATTACATTTTCCATATGATACGTTCAAATATGCTAAAAATTATTTTATTTCAAGTTGTTAATAAATCATTTTTTTTACGTGACAACTAAGTTATGCTACCACTGCTATAATCTACTTGCCGAAATCAGTAGGCCAAACCTCAACCTACCAAGATACACTGATTCCCAGACGATATAGGGATCATGTATACCATCACGTTGTTAAGAGGCTGTGATCTTTTCTAATTGATGTACATCGCACATGCTAACAATTCTTTCCTTTCGCAATTTCGGGTGCATCCTATTTAGGTTGTCTTTGTCAATGCCAAGCAAACAAGCTTAGACCTCTATGGGTAACAGCTTAGATCTCTCTGGGCAACTGAACGACTACACGAATCTTGAAAATGCTACCTTAATCTATTCCATGAGACAATCTTCCAAAGTTACACTTTATTAAATGAATAGCTATCGTTAAGGGAGAATACATGCCATTTAGGTATACCAAGTGTATCTCTAGATTTCATGCATTTGATAATGCAACATCCGTGATTATTTTTCTGTTTTTTTTTGGTTTTTTTCTAAGTCTCCCATGATCGTAGAGTTAATACCATGGCTGTTATAATGGTTTCCAGGTTTTGCAACAAGACAAGAAGTTCTTATTATGTAAAGCTATGTGTTAAACAAATCGACATTTCAACACTAAATTCTAGAGTATGTTTTCACTGTGATATATTGCCTAGCACTTTCATTAACCATTGAATTTATTGATGAAAACTGTTTTATGTATATTTTTGTTTTTAAATTTATCTTCTCATAAAAAAAGTTTGAATCAGGCCTATCTTGCGATCGGCTAAAATTTCGTTTTAGAAAGATTCATTTCAATATGTTCTAGGGTTGTGTGATGCATAAGCCTCACTTCTTTGAACATTAATTACAAACAAGAAAATAGTAGGGAAAGAAGAAAAATGATTTTTCATTGAAACCTGTCAGGAACAAGAAATACTCTTCATTAGTTATGGCGATAATAATGTTTAATAGTTACATATTTTTTGACATGGCTCTAGTAACCTCAAATGATCTTATGATTTAATAAAAGTATTCTTATTCTGTTCCGTGGATTTTTCAGCAAAATATATTTCTCATATTCAAAATATATTGTTTTGTCTTCCAAAACATCGGTTTATATATTTCAAGAAACATAATGTTTATGTAAGGGTAAAATAATGTTTATATTTGTATGTCAGATCGTTACTGCTATTATCTTAATACTTCATTATGTGTTTGTCATTTATAATAATTCAATTGGATATTGAATTTTGAATTATGTGTCCCGCAAAATAAAACAAATGTGTTCAATTATATGATCAAGAGCACCCAACGTTTGGTTCCGTCAGATATCAAAAACATCATTGATATTGAAATATCTAGTAGACTAATGTAGCATTAAAATATAATAATATGGGAATACCTTATCAATATTGTACTTTATTTTGATTGTCCACGGTATAAATTGATAAGAATATATATTTTAGTCAACATGTGGTATTTTATTATCATCTAGCTAGCAACAAAAGAATATATACGTTTGTCTTTTTAAACAAATCTTACTTTGATTTTAGATTGTAAACTTGTTTCTTTACAATTTGCAACGCTTTATACAAACACAACAAATCATTCATTGTATGCCCCTTTGAAATGATCCTGATGTGAAAGACATGTAGTTATTGAAGGTATTTTTGGGATAGGGTTAGCTAGATAATAAAAAAAAAAACATTTTTAAACTTTAAAAGAGCATCCCGCCCGAGATTCATCCAAAGAGTTGTTCCTTTTCAAAATATGTCGAGATAACACTTATTTTTTGTCGAAACATGATTTCTTTGCTAATTTCAACGTTTCAATGTATGCTATGTTTAAAATAAACTATTTAACAAAAAGGTCGTGTGGTGTCCATATTTAAATAAAATCTTTTTGTTTTTGGATATTTCGCAATTTGAGGTATATACACATGCGTTTTATTTTCAAAATGACACGAAATCTTCTCACTTCTTCTCACATGCTGAGCGCACCACTCTCAACGAAAAGATGGGTATATACAAATTAATGTGTATGTGAATATACGTTCACATAATATCCGTGTTGGAGGTAATCAGGCAAGTCGTTAGTATACAGGAAGAACATGAAATGTCCCAGCAGGTTGCCCAAATTCTACAGGCGCCGTAAGGGAAGTTCTACCATCAACAGTGACGTGCTGTGTGTGGTCGCTTGGGAAATCTATGAAAAAGTGTTGTATATTTTAACTGATTCCATACAATTGTAATTTATATTAAAGCCTTTCGAATGGCTACTCGTCAAAGCCATAGACAATTCTTAAAATACACAGTCTTTTTTGGATTTGTCATTGGTGTTTTGGATTGGACGAATAGTCACTTGTCAAAGCCATAGACAATTCCTAAAATACACAGTCTTTTTTGGATGTGTCATCGGTGTTTTGGATTGATTATGACGATTGGCAATAATTGAGTCTCATATGATCGGTGTTTTCTTAAATTATGTTGCATGTCTGTGAGTTTGTTGTGTTGTTCCATGTGTTTCATCACGCTGCTAGATATGATGGGTTTAAGTATTTCATTTGCAACACATGTTGACGAAACTGGGCGGTAGTTTGATTTGGCAAGATATGGGATTTTTTTAAAAGTGTTGTTATATTTTTGGGTTGACATCCTTCGTGCTTCGAAATCACTGCCTGCATGGCCTGTTACCCACCAGGCACTGTCGATGTCAAGTACAAAAAAAACTATTGGAAATGAATTATCACAAATTAGAGAGTTTATGCAGATGTGGAAAATCCATCAAAATGACGTAGAAATGACGTAAACAAACAAGTAGCAAGCAATGTGATTGGCTATAATTGGGACATCCAGGATATTAACACAAAAAAAATATATTCGCACAAACTCTCAAATGTCCCGAAAAAAAATCGGTAGGCTTAAATATTGAATGAGTTTTAAAGGGACGCGAGGCGCATGCGCTTGCTTAGCAACTTCCTACGCGATCATAACAAGTGAGTTTTTACACTTTTTCTACCTTATTGATAAGTTGATTCTCATGTATGATTGTTATAACTCAGTGCAAATAACACTCAACAATTTAGACGTTTTGTTTATGTTGTTTCAACACGCTTAAATTCTGGTCAATGTTGGAACGTGTCCGTCGTCACGTCAATGAACAAAGCCGACCATTTGAAAGGTTCGATTATCGTTATACTGGTATATATGTTTCAAATCGGGCGAGCTTTTTAAAAAGGAGTGTCCTGTTTTTGTCATTCGTCGTTATTTTCCTGGTCATCTATACACTATCAGAGACTGCCACTTGTCGTTGCGACTTGAGGACCATTGCGTTTTCAACGGACTTGAAGCCTTATTTTATTTGCGATATCATAGTGTTGATACATGCAAACTAAATTGTACTATTCACATCTTAGAAATCACAAAGGAAGTATTTCTTGTGTGATACTAGGCAGTTATGTTATTTTCATTGAGTCTAAAGTCTGGGCTGTTGCACATGCAAAGTCACTTCCGGTTTTAGGAACATAGCCAAAACTAACCAAAATTATTTACGCACAACGGCATTTATTCGGTATTTATGCCTAAATATAGGTTGCATTCCATGCGGATATTTTAGTCCAAACAATACGACGTGTCTGTTAAAAGCATTGAATCGTAAATTAGTATTTAATTACCCTCCGTTCTAAGTAAAAGTAGACTGAGTGACATCCCTTGTTAATTACAAGCCTCCAAACTCGCGACCATCAGCTCGAAATAAATACATGGATTGATCGATTTTAAACTTCAGGTTATCAGTGTATCAAATATTTGAGACACATAAATCATGTGACAGCAATCACATTATTTTGCTCAAATTTCTATTTCAACTATTTCCTTGCTTACACTTATAGGTTTTAACGGATTGTAACTGAAGTGGTGCACAAGCGGTATCACTCAGGCACAAGATGCCGCCGATCAAAGGACGTATGTTGGGCCGCATGGGCATGATTGCCTCCATGCAGCAGAGCACCAAACAGCTGAGACATGTCCACAAGACCACGATGGCCAGACGAAAGGTATGAGTATGCACTTGCGTTGGTCTAGGATAAAACTGAAAAATATTTAACGATATCCATAAATGAAATATGAATGTATTACTTGTATTATTGTATTACTAGTTAAGTCAATGCACTCTCTTGGCATGCTTTAAATAAAAATGCCTAATTGAGCTGGCAATAAGAAAATGAATGGGCACAAATATACTTGCTTCAAACACCGAAGCAGCTTTTTATATATATTATTCATTGCATATTTCTTCTCTGCAGTTCAAAAGCTCTCCAATGAAGAGTAGTTCTCTACCTGACAATATCACAGAAGACAGCAAGTTGATGGCTATGCGTATGCCTGAGGACATTGTGCGCATCTTGCCCAGCGTCAAGAAATATAAAGGTCTGTTATGGTTTCGATTTTAGTTAATGTTATGCATGTAGCTGTTGTAAGCTCGATTTCAAGTCAATTTATTTTGTTTACAACAATATACAGTAAGAAAACATTGGTGTATATCAATAAAGATTCGTAGATATTTAATGATCAGCATGGAAACAAACATTATAATGTAAAGGTTTCACAAGCACGATAAAACGAAGCCCAGGAATATTGAGCGTAAGAGTGACGTTAAGATGAAATGCAAAAAGTTAAAACAAAAAAAGGAAAAACTATGTATTGTGAAAATTAAGATATAGGGTCTACCCTTTAATTTATTAAGCAGTTTTATCATCGCATTGTTTTACAGGCAGCAAAGACTTCGTTGATCTTACGGACGAGATATCATCGAATAATGGAGACACCACCAACAGTACAAAGTAGGCCATTTGTTTAAGGAGTTCAAAAAAAAAGACAATATCAAGATCTAAAAGGTGTTTCAACATCGTTAAACATATATATATGTAAGGTGGTTTGACCTATTTTGAATTAACACTTATTTCGTGATGGTAAGATATTATCACCTTTTAATCGTAGCATGTAATCGTGACGGTTGAAACTAAACTTTAAATTGTACTAATTATGGTCAATGTAAAGTATTCATGGCATACAATTGATCGACAGATCAGAACCAGAATTGGACAGCGCTCCATATAACGCCACATCCCCAGGCCCCTCCTCAAACATAGTTGGTCTGGCCCATAGGGGTCGCGGACTCAACAAATACGCGATGAAGCAGATTGCTGAAGAGCGCTTTATGGGCATCATCTTCGACGTGGGCGTGTCTCCAACTGGCGACATCTATGTGTCGTGTTGCGAAGGTAAATGATCGGTTTAGCTTCGTACGTGAGATATTTTAAACATACAGTTCTATATTAGGTGATAAATATATATCAATAAATTATATGAAGAAAAAAAAACAATGTTTATGCCATGAGATTGTCATAGGTTTAGATCTACGTGTAAAGTTGACCATTTAAATTATCAAGTTTTCGAAGTAACATTATTGTAGCATATCGTTTTATTATGCAGTTTCATACAATATTTGATACAAGTTGCATCATTATTATGTAAGTTGTTATAAAAATTGATAAAGATTAGCTTAATTACATTGTTAGTCATATTTGTACAATTCGAATAATTTTAATCATAATCCTTCAGGTATCTTCATATGTGACGCCTCGCTGGATCGCAAATCGAAACTCGGCCAAGTAGTCCTACCCGGTGGCGTGGCGTTCTTCAGTGATGGCCGAGTCGTAGTCATATGCCGCAATCAGGACACGGTGAATTTCTTCTCTTCGGAAGGCGTCTTCATCAAGGCGTTTAAAGGTGGCTTCTCCCCAATGTGTCTAGTGATAAACAGTCGCGATGAGTTGATTGTATCGGACCCGGGCAAGAAATGCCTGCATGTGTTTAACGCGGCTGGTGAGGAACTGTATACGGTGCCGTCAAGTGGGCGGGGCTATGCCTTTCGCTGGCCGCTATACGTGTGTCAACAATCATCTAACAACTCATCAAGTGAAAAGGATCTTTTAGTGTGCGATTGCCACGCACAGACTGTCGTGAAATTCAACCCGGCGCATAAGTATACGTACACGTACAAACTGAAAACGCAGTGTGGCAATGAAGTGCTCCGCCCACACGGCATCGCGACCAATCACGAGGGAGATCTCTTTGTGATTGACACCACCATGGAAACGGTGGAGGTCTTCACACGTAATGACACCTATATACAGACACTCATCAACTCCGAGGACGGCGCGCCTATTAAACCCAAATGCCTCGCTATTAGTCGCGATGGCCTGTTCATCATTGGCGGGCGGCTCGGGCGAGTGCGCGTCTATCAGTTCCTCGATGAGAACGAAATGTGCGGGGTCGAGGGCGTCGACCGGAAATGGACGACGCCCATGAAACACGAACTGAAAACGCCTATCAAACGCGAATGCTCCAGCGATTTCAGCGACGTCAAAATGACGCCTTCTTCTACGGGTTCGAAACTTGGAAGCGGGCGTCGGCGGAAAAGCGGTTGCGATGATACGCCATCGAAGCGAGAAATGCGGGCCGCCCGCCGTAACGTGTTCAAAAACGACGACGTCGACGATGATGATGCTGTTATTATCGAAACAAAACCACCGCCATCCTTCCAAACAGAAGAGGCGGAAACGAATGTAAAACAAATAAAACCGGAAGTGAAAGAAGAAGTGAGTATGGGTGATGATCAGGAGGGTGATGACGTCATTGAGTTGAACAGTAATAATTCGAATGGCGACGTCATCGTTTTGGAGTGACGTCAAAGAAAAGGACTTCATGCGATGTGATGACGTAGTGTAAATTGCGTCAAGGTGCACTGTAACTGTTTTGCGAAAGAAGCGCAAACATTTTAAGAAACCTCAACCGAATACCATGATCTATAGCTAGTCTTACAACCGGCCGTACGGGCGGTCGCCCGTACGGGCCCCGCAGCTTTTAAACAGTTTTCTGATCGCAGCAGCCGCGCAGAGCACGTAGCCTTCCAGTCGTTCAGGTACGGGACCCGCACGTGTCCCGTACGGGCTCCGTGCGTGCTTCCTGCGGACTACTTGCGATTCTATGATCGTAGAGCGCCCGCAGCAAAAAATGTGCATACACATTTTCTCCTGCGGGGCACGTACGGGCAGTCTACGGGCAGAAACCCGTACGTGCGACGTACGTGTGACGTGCGTGTAACGTCCGTGTCCCGTACGATTTCTTCAAAATTTGCCCGTAGACAGCCCGTAGAGCACGTACGGCCGGTTGTAAGACTAGCTAAAGAAATGGATAACCATACATTGACCAAAAAAAACAGTTCCTATGTAGAATAAAAATTGATGAATTCCATGTGTTTGTGCAACATGAGGAGGTTTGTTCATAATTTGGCGTTGCAAAATACATGTTTTCTATTTAGCTTTGTGTGGTCTTATTTATTTGAAGAAAAAAGGCAATAATGTGAGTGTTATTTATTTTTACGTTAGAAATATACGCCAGGCAATTATATTTTTCTCCTTTTGTGGAATCGAAAAACTTAAAACACATTCGTAGTTTTACAAGGATTGTCTCTACGTTGAAAACATGACCTTTGTTTAATATAATTACATGGCCGATTAGATATCTTAATATGTATGTGGTTGTTGCATTATGTGCTAAATAGATTTTTCTGTTCAAATATTAGACAAAAAAGGATTCTTTACTTGAAAGTAGGTCACATTTATACATATATTGTTGGTAAAATAGACTGTTGTACACTGGTAGCAGTAATTTCTCAATGAATTGGAAAGTCTATTATTGGTTCGGTTGACTGTAGATAGGTTGTAGGAGATACTTAGGTCTTAGAATATCTAGTCCTGTACTGTGTACAGGTCATTCATAACATGTACTCGTGTGTTTGTTTTTTGTACATATATTGTGCTGTTTGGATTGTTCATTTGTTTCAAATTGAAATAATAAATTGAGTGAGCTGAAATAATAAATTGAGTGAGCTGTCTACTATTTTCGGCCTCAAATGTCTTCATTATTTGTTGTTATCAAAGGTTGAGTAATCGTCACGTTAATCGTTTCAGAAGAGATATTTTCAACCCGTTCAATCCATTTATCAATAAAGTGCATGCGATGGTTGCCATAGCAAGTACACGTAAAGTGACTGTATATTTGGTGCGTTGGTTTATTAATTTTTAAGTGTCCGGTCTTGTTATGTGCTCATGCTTATTCACGTTTTCATGTATAATTTATTTGTATTTTCCCATGTATATTCTTTTCGAATTCTCTATTCTCATACACGTGAATTTTATTTGATATATTTGTAAATAAAGGGGTTTGAAATATAATACGGACAATCAATCCTAGGTCGATGATAATTAACTATTCAGATTGACATTATGTTTCATTGAAGTTTGTTTCACTATTTGTTCTTGATGTGTAATGTAAAGCAGTGTGGAATGATTCATACAAATTTCAGCCTATGAAGCCATCCACAAACGTACATTTTGGCGAGACGTAGTCAGTGTTTGAATGCATCGAAACTTGCCTCACATACGATATGTATATCACAATTTAAACTAGTCGCCATTTTTTCGATTAACAATCAATAGCAAGGGTGCTTATTTGAATATAAATAAATGGCAGCATTATGTCATATAAATTAGATATGCTCTTTCAATATATTCTAAACTTCATGTATTATTCATTCTGATTTTAATAATGATGGACTCTCTAGGGCGGTAAATTATACACCTGAGACGTATTGTATACATCAAGTGTTTTACCTTTCCTTTAGCTCTTGTAAGCATTTTCTATTCAAATGTTTTAAATTATAGGATAAAATAAGGTTAAAATTTAAGTAATGTAATAACATATAATTGCAACCAATACTTATTCATAAATGTATGTTAAAATGAGTTAGAAAAGTTTTGTTTCATTTAATATGCTTGAATAATTTATTTATTGATTCTTATAGCTATTTAGGCAAACATGATATATTTTATTAGCAACAATTCATGTTTGGAAAGGTGGGAATCGAAATCTCAGCAGTAGTATTGTACGCCAATGTATAAATTGATATTCCTCAAGTTTAGTAGTTACAAAATTTAATGTGTATATCCAATTAAATTTTGCCATAATAAATTTACCAGAGTGAGGATTAACTAATAAACAGTATTGATTTATAAAATTTTGTATAAGCATTTGTATATTCCTTTCGTTCACCTGAGAAAACCCATATTTAAATGTGCACAGTATGTACATGTTCAAATAAATATGAAAGTTTTAAACCTGTGTTTTATACAATTTAGCAAAAATACACATATGCCTACCTAAGTTTTGACACAGTCAATTTGAACAGAAAATCAACCGACAAAGCACATTTCATGTATGAGCCTGTCTTTAAAAAATCTCGGGCGCAAGTGAAACGGGTTATTTTCAAATATCAATACTACAGCAGGGACAGATTCAAAACGTTTAAGGCCATCACGGTCTTCTTTACCGTAGTCTGACCTGTATTCTATGTGAACTACTGTCAACGCTCAATAAAACAAACACATTCGCTCTTCATTTTATTCAACAAGCTATTTCCTATAATCATTTATATCGATAGCACTGAGCATCATTACACTAAGTTCTCCATATAGTAACCTTGAAGATCGACACATGTAAGCATGTGGTAAAATATTCGCTTATTCAAAGTTTATTGTCCATTATTGAGACATCACAATTGTTCGCTTATTTGGATATATGATTTAACTCTGGGAAAAAACCTTCATTCTATAATATCAATGGTCATAACGTGCCTATAGATCTTAATCATCTCATTTTGTTGCTAGATATGTTTCAACAATATCCTAGATGCAGTTAGCAATTACTTCACATCTTTCGTTTGCGCTATCACGATTTTGCTATAAAATGTACAGATATGATACCATGTTCAATTATTTATCCTGCTCTTCAAGTAATTAAGACATCAGTTTATGTCTTTTCAAACGGCTGTAGATATTCTGTTCATACTATACATGTATTTATAATTGGTAAAATGAACTCGCATACTACAAATGTCAGTGAACAATGAATGATCTAATCTACTGACCATAAGACATTAGAATATTTCTTGCGCTGTTTAATAGCATCATCGTTCCTGTACTACGAGTTTTTACTTACATGGCTAATCAAATTGTTTGGGGACAGGAAACTCAGGCAGTCAAACTTTAGTTGAGACCCGCTAAATCCTCTTATCAAACACCATAAGCAATATCCCCGTCAAGACATCTTTAGTTCCAATCGATTAATAGAGGTCCCAATAAGACATGTGTTACACAAATATCAAAACCTTTCAATAAGCAAAACAACCCAAAAACGTATCCTT
>LQRL01009213.1:0-16036 GCA_001703475.1 Hydroides elegans | reverse complement strand
TTCCCCCCCCCCCCCCCCCCCCCCCACATTTGCCCAAATCTCTTACCAAACTTTAACGATTGTATCATCGTTAACTTTCGCGAATATATGAGTTTCTTAGATTTTAGGATTCAAATCTATCGTAAAAATGATCTATTTATTCTTATTTCTTAAAAAAAAACATTCTTGTGTAGATCGATCCAATGAACTCGACATCATCATATCTGAAAATACTATTTTCATTCTCTGCATTTCCGATGAACGTATTTCTATAGGTTCATCTAAACACATATTTCTTTCAAGCGAATCCCCTCGGAGGCTACCTAACCGACTTTCCGTGTGTTCCCTTCTGGATATATTTCCTTGGAATAAGAACACTTATCAGTTGGTACGCTCCACGGTTATCAAATAACAAACATGGATATTGTGGTCAAACGTTATTTTGGAACAATCAGTTTGATATATAAGTTTGTGTTTCCGGAATAATTGTTATTTTAGGCAGGTGGGTATCAGTGTATACCATTTCCGGATTCAAGGAGAACTTATCGAAAGCACGAAATGTTCTAGCCGCGAGTATCCTTTATGGAGCCGGTTTTCTGGACCCTGAGTCCATTCATACATTCTTAGAATATATATGCGTACACGTACGTCTCGACGATGTGGAACGATGCTGACGTTTATCACGTCATGATATGTAAGGTTCATATATATACTAAATTATAATTACTGAGTTTATAATTACATTACATGACTATGAATAGCATGCACTGACCAGTAAAGCTACTGTATAGTACGATTCAAGCGTTAGATATGCTGCTAGAAAGAGAGAAAGAGAAAGAGAGAGAGATAGGGAAAGAGAGAGAGAGAGAGAGAGCGAGAGAGAGAGAGAGAGAGCGAGAGAGAGAGAGAGCGAGAGCGAGAGAGAAAGAGCATGACTGGTACTGTAAATATTGAAGCACAGAAGTCTAAGAGGAGTTAGATGTACATAAATACTCTGTTTTGAATAAACTTCAAGCTTCGAGATAACTACAATGAATATGTCTCAAAGCCCAAACAGCTCCATCAACATTTTGGCTTTTCATCCGCACGCAAAATATATGTTGTATCAAAGCCATATCACGCACATATTGTTGACTTTTCAGTCATATCTCTTCTATTCACCTTGTCACATATACCGTGACATGTAAAGTCAAGATTTATCTTTCGTTTCCATGCCGTTTTGAATGACATACGAATTCAGCCAAAAATCACAATATTTGTAGATACGCTGAACCCTTGGGTGCCTGGTAAATCAACGTTTGTTGAAAATGTAGAATGATTATGAGGTCGATGTCCAAAGCTTGATTTTATACATATATCCATGTACATCTTTCAATATGTCAATTCTTAACAGCATAATAAATGTTTGAATGTTAAATTTTAAATAGTTCATAAACCCAGCCTAATTAAGTATGATAAATCAAGGTATGGCTTTGGTGCCATTAAATTATTGTCCATATGTTTTTATACCTTGAATTGTATCATGAAAATAAAATAACATTGATATCAATGTTATTTTATTTTGTAATTATAAACTAACTTTTTCTCTGATTGATAGGTTTGGTGGACGCAGAGAGTATGTTCATCTTCAACCTTAGCTCAGTGGAGCTATCCGAAACACACATTCAAAGCGACATCCACATTTTCAAACGCAAGCGACGAGCTGGCCAGCAAATCAAAGTCACCCTTTACGAGCTGGCCCCGTCCTATGTGACAAAACTGAAGACTCACGACGTTTCGAATACCGAAGTCGGATGGTTAAGTTTCGACGTTAGCGATGCCGTTAAAAGCTGTTTATCAGTACGGCGGAATCTACCGCATATATTGGCGTTAAGCTTCACGAAAGTCAACGCTAAAGGGAAACCCCGTCCGATCAATTTGAAGGCGCTCATTCGCTTTATGTCGAGGCCGTTCCTTGTTGTTTATTCTAATTCATCGCTCAACGTCACATATGATCACGTGACAGCAAGAATTCCACCCAGGGAGGATCTACCCAATACCTTTATCAACCCCGAAAGTGGAAAACAGGAATCTTTCGAATCGCTCATCCCAAATAAGCCTAATAAGCCGAATCGCAAAAATAGCGTATTTGCTAAGCCCAACCAGGATGATGTACCGACAACTCCGTTACAAGTGTTTTATCCGTATGGATATAACAAACCGGATAAGTCATTCAGTGCGGAAGAAAATAGTCCGTTTAACGTCGGAAGTATCGAAGAAGAAGAACCGGATATCGAAATTGAACAACCAGCTATAAAAATTAAACAACCGGATATCGAAATTGAACAACCCCAAGTTCCCGCGACAGAAATGCCCATTGAACAGAACAATGTAGAGGAGAAGTATTCAAAGCAAGCTATTTTAGATAAAAAGTTAGCACTTGATAAAAAACAAAACAGTATAAAAGATCGTTTTGCACGATCACTGGATGATAATCATCTTCCAGAAGAGTCAGCAAAAGTATTATTAAGAGACACTCAAGAGGAAAGTGATAAAAATAGCTTAGCAAATAAACAAACATTAGACTCTGAATACTCTGAAACTCTACCCGAGTTCGATATATTCTCTGAAGAATTTCTTCAATCACAGTATTTTCAAAAACAACAACAACAAACATTTAATTTGCGAGACAATGAGAAACGACGGAGACGTCGAAAGCAACTCGTGAAAAAACAATCACGTAATTCCCGCCAAAATAGGGACCCAAGTGAGATACCATTCCCTGATGAATGGGATTTCGATTTCGATTTACAAGACGCTAGTAGTTTAAACAGCGAAAAATACGGAGAAATCGTGAACTCCGTTGTGCATTCGAAACGCAAATGCGGAGTCAAGAAGTTGGTTTTTGATTTCGCTGATATAGGATGGAGAGATTGGATAATCGAACCGGCGGCGTTCGCTTCGAATCTTTGTGCGGGCACCTGCTCTTTTCCGGACCCACTGGTAAGTCTTATTTCTCATGATAAATGATATCATCATTTTCCCATTTTCTTTTCCAACAAAAACCCCCGCCTTATTAGCAAAGGGGATGATTTAGAGTATCCGGCTAAAGAAACTATCAATTACTAAAGAGGATCCCGAGAAATTGCAGTCCAAAATAATACAACTTATGAGTACACGAAACCTACATAAAATATTTATCCATGTTTTGGGCTGCTTTAGCATCCTGACGTATCCTATTTTATTTATATCTATATTTAAACTATTTCCAGAGGTGACCTTCGCATCTCCTTACGTTGATGGACGCTTACTTAATAATAAGGACAGGATGTCAAATTATCATTGTAACCCTCATGCTTATCAAAGATGAATTTATAGCAATGATAGATTTATGTTTATTCCTGACCAATATAATTCCAGCTGTCATAAAATCATGGGATTATATGGATACGAATAGGAACTGTTTATAATATAACCTTGGGATGCCAATAATAATAGCAGTGGCGTCACATATATATCAAAAACTTGTTTGACCAAAAACAAATCAACCAATGCTCACAATAACATGCTCATTTTGTTTTGCAAGAATGCAGACATATAATCTTGAGTTTAAAGTAAAAGAAAGGGTGTTTCTGCCAATTAGGAGCATTTTATGAGTCCATCTTGACAGTTTGTTATGGCAGCTTAAACTAACATTTAAGCTTTGCTGTAATAGGAGATTTTCCCGGAAGGTAAATAAACGTTTGCGATAAGTCCCTTCCGAGGGCACGAACGTGTTGATAGCAGGCGCGGATCCAGAAAATATTGAACCTGGGGGCGCAACTGTATAAATTATCAGGCTGAACAGGGGGGCGCAAATTTATTTTTTTTGTCTTACGTATAAGGGCGAACAGGGGGGCGTGCGCCAGGTGATTTATATGGTAAATCCGCGCCTGGATAGTTGTTAACGTTGTTCCCACCGTACCTAGGTACTATTGATTGGTGAATCGTTCGCAAAAAGGCGTTAAATCTTCATTGCAAGAAACACTGTTTATGCAATAAGATTTTTAATATTCATGAACCCATCATTCAAGTAACATCATCTACAATATAGAAGAAGAATACGTAGCTTATAAGCGTCAAACTATTCGCGTATGCATCTTATTTCAATGGTTCCTCTAAGGTCTTATCATTTGTTTGACTGATTTGGTTACATGACTCATTAAGCCCGATTGCTTCCAACACCTGTCGTTTTTCGGGATGCTGCTTTTAAGATTGCCACGGTTGAATGAATTCCACTTTCTGTGATATCTGACCCTCAAGTCATATTGTGTACCTTGATGATCGATCAATTTGTTAAATATGAGTTTTTGTTCATATCATAATTACTATTTTCTAATCACATTCTGTTGAACCAATGGGTAGAAGTCTATAATTATAATTATTTATTTAAATCAAAATTACTTGCGTAAACCCCATTACATTGCATCTCTTATACAATATTAATTAATTTAATAACTACCTCTAGAATCGTCATTTCCGAAATGGTGGAAACATGCATAACAAACATTATTAATAATAAGCGACCTGAAGTGTTTGGAAAAAGGGTGCATTTTATTTCGATCTGAAATAGTAGCACATTGTTTTATGTTTTTGCTTGATTTTCGTTTCGGTATATTGAAACCTTTTTACTTATTTCAACATTGTTCATGTATTCCAGGAACGGGGCATCTCCAACCACGCCTCCCTCAAATCCCTGATCCACGCCGTGGGCATCCACAGCGATATCCCGGCGCCATGTTGTGTACCGGATGTGACGTCATCACAGAGTATGCTATATATAGATCACAATAAAAACATCGTGTATAAGAACTACAGAGATATGGCAGTGCAATCGTGTAAATGCGTGTGAATATGGAGATATGGAGTTGTATTGTTATTATTGGGTGTGGTCGCATATGATGTATGCATAAGAGAATCGTTCCAAATATATATAAAACAAAGGACATGAACCTACAACATTTTTTTCTTGTAGTATGCGAAAAATAGTTAAATTTAGTCAATTAATTCACAATAATTAAAGTAACAATCTAAATAGTTTATAATGTCTTTGAATGAGATGATGGGTGCAATATGACTTGTGGCCACACCCTATGAAACTATAACTTAATGTATAATCGACAATTCAGGAGAAAAATATATGCGTTAAGGTTATGTTATTCTTTGTAAATATTCACACCACAAGTTATTTGTGGCATTCATAGTCATGTACATTTATTTATTTTGTAATATTTTGTACCATATTAGTTGACTGTGACATTTGACATATAGAGTTCGCATTGACTTAAACTTGAATAGATATAGAATATCTTATTGTAAAACAAATTATAATTGCCTGTTGATACATCTTTAATTAATGATGGGACACAAGAGGAAATAATATAAATATATGATAAGAGGCTGCTAATAGCAACATGGACAGTGTAGAATTCTATCTTTTTTAAATGATTTTTATGGTAAACTAATTTAATGAAAATTTCGGGAAAATGATAGAATTTTAACATGACTTTATAGATACAATGTAAAATAGTAAATACAATGTTAGATACACCTGCTTTTGAAGAGCGTAAGCCTTCAATTAGTTTATTGAGCACTTCAGAGTTTTTATGGGAGGTTATTACGATTGTTTTATTATCTTGAAGCCTACCATATATAACGTATCAACCCTTTAAAAGATCATAAATTATACATAACTAGTATTTTTTTTTCGCTATAGTGATTTCATTGATAAAATCGTAACAGGAAATAATCAAATATATTTCTATTCTGTCTACTATCTGGTTTTACACTCAATATATTTTATATGGTCAGATGATATTTGAAAATTACGCAACACACCCTTTAGACACTGTTTAGAGGATACATATTATTTCATTATACCAGTGTTACATATAAATATAGTTCCGTATACATACAAGCTGTCTTTGCGATTACAAAAGGGTGGCTCCGAACTTCCATTTTTACACTGATCGACCCTAAAATACAATGGTTTTCATAACAATAAAAGGGACAACCCATCTCAAAAACCAGCGAACTTTCTCGAACTTTTGTCAATTCAACTGCATTCATGAATTGCATGTTACGGACAGTTGAAATAGTGAATTAACGTATTTGTTTATTTTATAAATAACAAGGACATTATTCTAAAGAAAGCGCCTCGCTTATTTTCTAATAATTAGCTCACTCGAAATGGTTATTGTCATATATTCGAGTTTATCACGCTATGTTCACCAATGATATAATTTACATAGTGTTAGCTATTCTCATGAAACACTGTTAGATTTCATTTAATTAACATGCGTTATAATCGAATTCCAAAGATATAGAAAAAAAGAGTCCTCGTTTTTATGTATTATATCGAACATTTTATTATATGTTTTCACGCCACAATGTGTAGAAGGAATGACATTTTTTTTTGTGATATTTCAATTAAGCTTTATTCTAGTGTATATATTGTACATTTTCTATATTACATATAACAGTTGAAATACGTTAGTTTAATATTGAAAACGTACTTATAAGACGTCCATTCAATAATTTAGTATTTATGATAATTTAATACATACTTGTATATGCATTTATTATTTTTCTATGGTTTTCTACAAATATATAAACTGTAATTTGTTGGTAACTATAATAATGTCATGGTCATTGGAACACGGTCCCTTAATCGCTCGTTGCTGATTTTTTAATAGCGATAAGCTGAATTTATGGTTAGATATTTGTACAATAAACGACAAGATAATTATCTTTGAATTTGCATGCAGAAATCATATTACGATGTAAATTTTTGAAACAAAGATATATACATTTTCAATATTGTTCTAGATATAACGTACATGTACAAAATTACATGTTTTACGTTGTTAATTTGGGCGTGTTATGGTGTTAATATTTTATCACTACTAGATATCAACAGTTTATTTTGATAATGCTATTTATACTGAAATTACTTCATTATTTCATATATATGCGAATTAATTGCATAGATGTTATTGGGTATAACATTAATAGCGATAATTAAATTGAATCTAATATCAAGTGCTAATAATTGGTAATGCTAAATTCAGATAACGAGAAAGCAGTTATGACAATTTTGTTAATGATTTCTTGATATATATAATTATTATCTTAATTATTTTCACCATTATTCGAGTTATTTTAACGCATTTGACCAAAGGGCTTAGGTCGTATATGGGTATATTTTGATACCGACATGTAACTAAAATAACTTTTGTTACCGTTTGAAAAAAATAAGATGTACATATTGTTTTCCATTTGACAACAGATAGAATCTAGGTCTGAACAGGAGTTTCTTGCATAATTAATGTATTGTATTATGAATCATATTGATGTTATAATATGAATAAACTACCTCTGTTGTGTGTTATTGATTCTCTTATTTCGTAGTTTGACACTTTTCTTTATTAGTTTACAGCATCATATCAACTGACAGACCATTTCATAATAAACTTGATTCACATCTTTGTTTATAGATGTCTTTGCAACATTGCATTTGCGCGTTCATATACACTGTATCAAGCTTCAATAAGCGATATAATATGGATCAAACATAAAGTTTAAGAGGTAAATTGGTTTCCTGTTATTGGAATCACAGTAGCGCATGTTAGGATGATCCTTTAGAATAACATTCTATTCAATATAACCAAATTAAAAAAAAAAGTTATTGCTTATATCAACAGGAATATATAACGTACATTTTATTCATGCGCTTCGACATCAATTATCAAATATTGGTTTTATCTTACTTTTAACAAATATTTCAAAAAAAAAAACATGAATAAAATATGCTTCTTCAACCAATTAAAACTGTTTATACTGCACGAGCGCATTACATTTATGGTTTTCATGTGTTAATTTACAATAATACAAAAACCAATTGCACTCTTACATGATTAAGGAAAAAACATTTTATTATTTAGATGCATTTAAGATTATTTTTAGTCGTTATTTAACTCATAATCTTTGAATATCAATTTAATTGGCTATAAACACATGGGTTAATATTGTATTACAGATGAATGTATAAAATGGATTATGCTATCGAAACAAATTTTATTTGCACAACAATCATCAATTAAAAATAACAGAACGATCTTCTTTACACCAATTATGCCCTCATATATGACAATACGGTTATAATCATCCCGTATTCCAATAATTAATATACTGTAACATTTTGAGTTGAACCATTGGGAAAATACAATGAACTGGCCTTCTACAGAGCCACAACTTACGTTACATTTTAAACATTTTTGAAGGGAGCACAAGGTGAAGTAAAGTCATATTTGATTTTCTTGGGTTAAAATGTTAGCAACGAGCGCTCATATACTGACACACTAAAACGCAATTGTTTTTTTTTCGAGCATGAATTTAGAAATTTACTCATTGTCTTTCTATTTGAATTAATCATTTCAGATTTGACCAGAAACTTGGTAAAATGCATGGGTTCCCGATTTTATAAACATTTGGACGGCAATTGTAAGATAACAAAAATGATACATACAATAATCATATTAGCAACAAATTGATGTACAATCACACAGTTGCGGATTCAGAACCCGCACCGCTGTATTACTCGTATCCAATAAGAGCAAGTATTATAGTTCCAAATCAGATGTATAACCCGAACCAAAATAAAGAGTAGTAGCAATTATTATTCACCGGTAATGTTTATTAAATAACATTTAAACCGTTCTACTTAGCATATTGAAACATGAAAGACATACCAGATACGGAGGGTTACTGAACGGGCTACTCGCCCAATTCCCAACTCGCCCAATTGTTACTACCAACTGGCCTAATTCTTTCCCAACTCGCCCAAAGTCAACTCGCCAAAAATCCTGACCAATTTGCTAAAGAAAGAGATTTAGTGAAATCTTCATTCTGTTAGAAGATTATTTGCTTGCAATAGCTTTTCTGGCTTTCTTGCTTGCAACTTCAGAATAAGCATTTTGATGCAAATAAAAAAAATTCGTTGAGTGCCCCTCTATTTATGACAACACATTAACAATAGCTATTTATATTTTTCTAAATTATTTGAAAAATAATCCAGCCATTGAAGCTAAATATGACAATTCAAACAATCGTCCATAAATAGTGAAAAAAATCACAGCAAATTTATGAGCTATATAAATTCTTATAATATTTCAAATATCTTTTTGACACAAATTCAACTCGGAAAACATGCATTCCAACTTTGGCACACTAAATATATAAGCAATTGTTTGATACACTCATATAGGAAACAAAAAAATCTCATATATACAGCGATTATAATATCATAAATATATTATCAAATAGCGTTTAATCATTATTCATTTAACGTTTTTTTTTTACATTTTGTGCATCAAACTCCAGGGCGATTCATACATGTCAACAACATAACTGTACATGATCATATTCATAATCTATTTACAGCAATAAAAAGGTTTCGATTTAGGCATAACTCATAATAGTGATCGGCAATGATATTAAAGCGAGAATCAAAACCAGTGACAAATGAAAGATTCCACCTGTCAATAAAGTATATTTTACACTGTAATGATTACATACGTGACACGGGATTGGGATCCATGTGCCATGGCTCTATGGTTCTTTCGAAATAAATAGATAATTTAACTATCTGACCCAGTAAATATATTCTATATGAACAGCTTCTTTATCACTAGTTAGCAATATTTGTTTTTCGATATTCTCTTTAAAAAGTCGCTTCAAGTTGGACCGTTCACATGATGTTTGAAGTCGTTATTAATCAACGTAATACCTTTATGCAGGAAACCCGTTAAAAAAGGGTAAACTCATTAAGACGTCCTTAAAATATGCAACTGTAATCAAAGAATGGGCCCTAATCGATATTCATCGTGTAAACTAAATAAACAAGGCACTTGAATTGAAACCTCGCTGTGTAATTGTGTCAGGATCAATAAATGTCTACCAGCAAAAAAAAGACAATGTACTTAGAGTCCGATCACAAATAATCCCATTAGATAAGAACTGAATTGTTATAGAGCAATACGTATTTACACATAGAATTTATGCATACTCTTATCATCATACACTTATCATCATACTCTTATCATCATGTACATTGTATAGGTTTCCAGTGGTTAGTTTGACATAAAAACTCGTTTTCCTTGCATTCTAATGTTTTTCTTATGAGAAACACAAAACGCACCTTCCATGCCAAAACGGAGATAGCGTTTTGAGTTTCCCCGTAAGGAATACATTGAGATGCATAAAAATATCCGTTTTAAAACGCAATGTAACCACGTCCTTAAAACATGTTTTTTTTTCATATTTTATAAAAAACTTGAATATCAAGCCTTGCTGAACACATCATTTGGCAAACATGGGAACGTAAAGTAGCGTATTGTACAAGTACAGAGGAATATTTTCCAAAATAGCGAGGCGACCCAATTTTAATTAAGATCAAACAAATTAATGTCGCCTAAATCTGTTTTACCACTAATTCTAGTAAATCTGCAGATAACACATCATACCATTAATAATATCACAGGTTTTGCCATTTAAAATACGAATTGTCTATTATCTATATATCAAACCATATTGTAAACGCTAGTCTGTGCTATGATAGAGTCTATACTGTCATTGGTGTCGAAAATGCTGAATATCGGTAAATTGATGGGTCAATCAATCTGAAACATAACCGATTTTATCCATCAAGAAATTTGACCTCAATGTGAAAAAAGGTATCACTATTTTTTTGAAATTAATAATAATGACATAACATATAATCGAAAATATTAAAAGTGTTTTTCTTTTCAAAACTCAAAACTCCGATCAAACACTAAGCACAATAGAGCAGGGAACCCTTTAATGGACCGGTTCCATGCATACGCGTACAACATAAACAAAAACTACTGTTTTACACTTTATGTAAGTTCCAATCTATATCATGTGACAACATTTTTTTTATATAAACCACAAGTACTGTATTTTTCAGATAGCCCGACAGATAAATCGATGTATAATAGCTAATTAGCATTATATATATATTCTTCAAATCGTAACAAAATCACTTGGTACCTTTGTGCCGAGAACCCTTTGCGTATTTTTGAAACAGAGAACGGGTACTGGGCCATGTCCTCTTACCTTATCAATATTATCATTCATCTGGAACCGGATGATAACCACATGTTGCCCCTCCCGCCGGTGTCATCGATGCCGTGCGGTCTTCCATAGGACACGTTCTTTCGACTGACGTCAGGTTTACTCCCTGCAAGCAAATAGCGATACATAACCGTTCAATACACGATCGATTTTGTCTGTGAGGGCAATACGTTGAATGCTGGACCCTAGGGCACGGGGTAGGACGGACAGAAGGTCCTGCATTTTTGGCATTGACCCCAAGTCTATAGTTATATTTTACATGCCCTTCTGATGATATTCGGATGTATAACTGAAATTAAAACGGGCAAAACATCGAGTGCACTGAGAAGGATGGGAAAACTACGGATCGAGAGCGATCTACGACGGATCAACTTTCTGACTTTTTCAAAAAGTTATTGTAAAAGTTACCTAGCTATAATTGAACAACTAATCATAATAAATGGTGAAACGTATTTACAACCTATATTTAATCATTAAAAATCGTTTATCATTCGACATATTATAGTGTTCAAGATTCTAGAGTCATAAAATATTAATTTATATTACATTTCGAATAGATTTTACATGAGAACATAGCCTTACCGTTTTTGGTTGCAAAGGTTCACCCTCTACCGGTGCTTCAGCTTCAGATATGAAAGATGATAAGCTTGGCTGAGCTTCATCATAGGAATGAACCACATGTGCGCTTGATCCTTCCAGTTGCAAACCTGGAGGAGCGGATTGGGCGATTGGTGGAGGGAGGCCTTCTTCGATTTCAGTTGTATCGGCTGGGAAATCCGGTCGATCGTGTTCATTGGATGGACGGAAATTCCCCAGAGAGACTTGCTTTAATGTGAAGGGTTCCATTTCAGTTGTATCCGGGATATATGGTCGTGCAGGTTCACTGACTGGACGGGTATACGCTGAAGAGATGTGCTTTGGCCTGACGATTTCCACGGGAGGGCTTTCAGGCAAAATGTCTACTGCACCCGGGTTTGCGGGAATATCTGGCCGTTCAGGTTCACTGACCGGACGGATGTGCGCTGGAGAAATGTGCTTTGATGTGAAGGTTTCCGTGGGAGGGATTTCGGGGAATATGGCTAATGTACCCGGTTTTGGCAATTGCTTCTTCAGAAGAGTTTCATCGCTCGATGTCTCATGGTCCCATAACGGAGCTCCCCCTACAGCGCCCTCTGATTGCAATTGCTTCTCTTCTTCGCGCATTCGTAATCGATCCACAAGGTCCTCTAGACCTATATTCTCTATCTTTTGCTTTGGATTTGCTTTGGTGTCATCCGTAGTTTTGTTGATGTATTTATCAATGTTGAACATACCCAACTCAGTGCTATCAACCAATTGAAGTTTTTCATTACCCAGGATTCCTTTCAACACAGCCCTTAAATCATCCACTTGTTTGGTTTGGTTCTTCAATTCGATTCTAAGACTTTCAACTTCTGCCCCATATAGTTGCGCCTTTAAGTCAACATAAGTTTGATCATGCTCCAGTGTATGCCGAGCCACTGAAGCACCAGCACCGTCGTGGGACTGTGTTTGATCTCCTCGATCGGACGGTGGCGGTTGAGGATCCGTCGGGGGCGGGTTACTCGAGGAACCCGAATGCGGTGGACCTCCCGCGGGGCCTGGAGGGGGCTGGGGACTATGGGGACCTGGAGGTGGTTGGGGACCATGGGGACCTGGAGGTGGTTGTGGGCCTCGGGGACCTGGAGGGGGTTGGGGACCCTGGGGACCTGGGGGTTGACCTGGACCACGGTGGCCCGGAGGATAATTATGATTAACCGTCACATTATCACTGTAATAATGAATTGTTGAATTATTATAGTTGTTGGTACTCATTGTAATCGAAAAACTATAATGGATGGAAATATGAATATTCGTAACTGGATATCCGTGTGTTTTTAACATAACGCCATATCCGTCATGCTAGGCAGAAGGATATAATAAGGTACACTTGTAGTTATGTTTTCAGCGATTCACATTTGATTCAATATATCAATATATAATGTTTATTTTGAATTTAACAAAAACAAACACTCATCTATCCGATAGCCTTGTCTGTATTGAACATATTGGCAATCCGCCACGGTATTTTTGATTTCATTGTCAATTCATGACCAAATCAGTATATTTGTTAATAAAACAAAACAAAAATTGGTCAAACCATCGAAAAAAATTAATGTAGAAGTCTACGAAAAGAATTGTAATCCTGTGTCAAAATAATGGCTTTTTACATATTAGTAAGTGTAGTTTATGTTCAAAAATAATTGCGAAATGTATCCAAACATTGTGTCCAGGTACAGTTGCAGGTAGATAAGGAAGTATAAATTGTAATGCTTAGTTATCATAAAATGAAACTAATTCTGTTCTTTATATAGCAAATCTATACGGGCGATAACATATGCCTCTGGATTGTCCGATCAATCGATTGATTTTTTCATATAAAAACATTGATACAGATTATATGATATACTTAATGCCTATGCTTTTAGGAATTAAAACTAATTTGATTGTTCCGTTATGAAATATAATATAATATAGATATTATGTCGGTCATGTTATAAAAATAAAACATAAAACATGCCATTATAAAATCATTTATGCTCTAAGAACACAAATTTACTTAAGTTGTTTATCAAAAGTAAAATCAGCTGGGTCGAAGGCCTTAGATGATGTTGGTTAAGAATTGAGTGATACAAATGTATACACGAACACAACTATACTACGTAAAGACCCAAATTAAAAACGCAATATTGGAGAATATAGGTATAGCTTTGATTTATTTTCACGCACAAAATGAAGAGGATACTGAGGTTTCACGCGACACTCTAAGAATTGAACATATCATGATTTATCTGTTTATTTGAAATTTCCCTTGAATTAGGGATAATTATTATTTTGCTAAATCTTATCCCATTCTCATGGACTTCGGAGCTGGTAATTTATTAACGGTATTTGGAGAACTCACCTAAAAACCAACTAACCCTAATAATAATAGGCGAACTCACCCAAATTCTTGGACAACTCACCTAAGTTTTTTTTAGCCAACACACCCAACTATTTTGGACAACTCTTCCAGATATTTGGATAACTTTTCCAAATATATTTTCACATAAACAACTACACGAATATTTAATTAAATATGTAAACATCCAATATTACATGGGGATCAAAGTGTCTATTCTCAAAGTGACAAATGCGCTTAGCGAGCCTCATAGCTCAATAGAAACTTCAAATTCATTGTTTGCAGTGCAATAACTTAGGAAATATAATCATGATACATCCTAATGCATTAGCAAGAAAAAGGTCCATGAAAGTCATTCAATATGTTTTAAAACTTGGATGAGTTGACCAAAAATTTGGGTGAGTTGACCAAACAATTTGGCTGAGTTGACCGAACAATTTGGCTGAGTTGACTTAAAACTTGGTTGAGTTGTCCACAAATTTGGGTGAGTTGATCAATTTTTATTTGGGTGAGTTGGTTTTTGGATGAGTTGTCCTGATACCACCGACCGCCAGCTATACTGGCTTGATATATTTCAATTTCGTAGTGATGGCAGACACTGTACGACTGCACACTTACTCTTACTGTCGCTGTTAACATCGGTCCTTATTCGAGCGGAAACACTATGGCCACTTTAGTTCCCGTTGCCGCAGTGCACTTGTCCCATTTGGGAAATACCAATTTTCGATAAATTGTCCGACAAAAGTGGCCTAATTGCACTTAGAGCTGTGATGCTGCAGTTTATCGGGTCTATTTGAAGGAATCCATGCATAACGGTACTCACTCAATATTATATCAAAACGCATGAGATCCGTATTGGGTAATATAACCATTTGATATCGGACAAAATCTAACAAAACATTTTAATAGTGAGCAAGCTATCGACGAGAAATTCCTATGAGTATTTGCTATATATTAAACCTCTCAAAGCCGAAATTGTGTATAACTTTCTCAAAACAAAATCGCGCACCTACAATATAGCCTAATTAAAAATGGAGCCCTCCCGGCCCCTTCATTTGCCATACTGATTGGCCCAAGTATTATGGCTCATGGCCCCCGACAAATAGGGAAAAATATTGTGATGGTGTGATGATTTATTTGTGGGAATCACAGTGCGTTGTAATAATTAGTTGGGAAATGAATCGAAAAGATTAAATGGTGATTTCGTGTATGTCTTTATGTTGATATGACTAAGTTATTAAAATCTTCATTCACATATTTCTTTCAGATATGAAATCAAGGGGGAAATTATGAGATTCAGATTATCCTTTTTTTTAAAGCTAATAAATAGATTCAGGCATGTTCATTTCCATGTTCAAGTTAAAGTGCTTGAAATCATTACAAACTATAAAATAATACTTCAATTATTCTTTCGTTCTTATTCTCCAGAGAAAATTCGGAATATCTAGCTAAATACTTCCGATTACCAAAGTAGCATTTCATATTTTGGGCGATTTCTTACAAAATGGTTATAAATAGCCAGGAAATAATTAACAACCAAGAAGCGTATTCTATAAAAGAAGTCCGGAAACTTGAGTAAAGAGATAGGGTTGCTGTTGTTCCAAAAAGCTGGTTGAAGTTTAGATATTTGGCTTTGCTATATGTTACATTGCATATATTATAAACATCAATGTAACTAAATCAGGCGCGGTCGCATCAAATTAGGGTTGGGGGCTAATGGTTTTAAATTGGAGAAGCCAATTCTTTTTTTTTGTTTTTAAAGAAAAGTGCGAAAACTAATGGCAATGGGCGAATTAAGAGTTGCGGTATAGCAAGATAACCCATTGTACCCAGTCAACAATGAATCTCACATGAGTTGCGGTGAGTTCCCGTGAGACTCACAGAATTTCTCACAGGGTGTGACTCGCCCTGTAAGGATCACCACCA
>LQRL01009173.1:0-10457 GCA_001703475.1 Hydroides elegans | reverse complement strand
GATCATTCGTGTTTGTCTTTTATAATTCATTTGTGATTGCAGAGAACATAGACGATTGCGCCCGCATTGACTGCGGCCACGGTGTTTGCGAGGATCTGGTTGCCGACTACCGATGTCTTTGTCAAGATGGATTTGTCGGCGATTTCTGTCAACGTAAGTTTTGGAAATACATGTAGATTATATAGTCTATAGGCGAGATATTTATGTTGTTTCATGAAAGGTGTGGGGAGAGTTGTGTGTTTTGTAATTTATGTTGAGGATGCCTATGACGGCTTTGTTGGCGATTTCTGTCAGCGTAGGTTCTTTTTTGAGAGGATTTGTTAATGTTGTTTATTTTGAAGAGCATTATTAAACGCTCAATTGGTACGCAATTGCTTGTTCATCACTTATTAAATCACACATTTTCATCGCAAAATACATTGAGAAAAATAGTTTTAAACACAATTTTTAATATTTACTGAGTTTAACTTGCCATATCGACATTTCCATTGTTCCATATCTTCTTCATCTCTGTATACAATGAATATTATAGAATCGGCGCAATGTGAGGTGTCCGACCCCATTGTTTGTGGCAACAACTCGGCGCAATCGAATGAAATCGAATGTGTGCGACAGAGCTGCTGTTTCATCGAAGACGCGCAGGGTGGTGATACAGCGCAGTGCATCTATCCGCTTGGTAATAATCCAGATAAAGGTTTCATCAAGCGGTCATTTTGCGTTATAATTAATTATGTCGGGCTGTCTTTCATTTTGTAAACTTATTATGTGCAAACAAAAAGATATGTTATTATTTAAGATAAATTTTCAGTTCGTATACACCCAATAATCAGCGGTAAAACACGAAGCATAAAACATGTACATGTATATGGTTTTTCTCCGTTTTGCTCCCGTAGTTTTTCGCGTTGATACCCGGATAGATACTACAGCACATTAGTTGTCCGACCCATAGTCCTTTTCTAAATGTTATGTGTGTTCAGTTGATGCCTATTCATATATTTTTCCAATTAAAATGCGTCAATGTTACAATTTTTTAAATTCAAAAATAGGGCACAGATGCTACGATCTGGACTGTCAAAACGGGGCCCAATGCATCCAAAGCACAAATACAACATACGCGTGTCGCTGCGAAGGAAACTTTTATGGGGAACAGTGTAATATTGGTAGGGTTTTGTTTTCACTTTTATGGTCTAGTACGTGCATAATGGTGGGTTCATCGGGACTTTGCGTCAGCGTCTGCGGAATTTCGATTAGTATAAAACATATTGAACCCAGCGGTATTTATTCCGAAATGGAGTAATATGTTTTTATAAAAATTTAAATTCCGCAGACGCCAATTCCCGCTGAACGCACCATAAGGCAAAAGTATATGCTTTCTAAATAACGAAGAGGGATTTTCTGAGAGCGCTGTGTAGTGATTCCAGATACCTTGATACAATATCAAAATAGCATTTACACGGTTTTTTTTTATCAACGGAAGTTCATTTTTTTATATAAAAAAAAAAAACTACACAAAATGTATGGTCTCCATTGTTTAATTATTCACTTTTAAGCAGATGCAAGCATGTGACCTCATTCTTATACTTATCTATATCCCATATATTTCTTGACATTTTTCTCATTCATTTTCAAAATCCCAGAGTGCAACGACGTAGACTTTCACATGTGCCTGAACGACCGCGGCGCATGCGTGCCAAAGGACTGGTTGTGTGACAACCAAGTGGAATGTTATGACTCCTCGGATGAGACGGATTGCCAGGGCAACGAAAGTGGGTATTCTTGCAATAACGACTTTGAGCTTTATTTACAAATATGGCTCTGATACCGATGTTTTGTTTGCGAATGATAAAAAAAAAAACAGTTTGAAATCATTTATCTCAAACATTTTTTGCTACATATTTACATTTACCGTAGCAGTGCAACAAGAAGATAAAATGGGGACAACACAACAAATATAATGTTTTGATTACCAATATTATTCAACTAGGAATATTTTTGTTCCTGGCAATAATCTATAACGTTGTGAATATAATTTACATCCTAATGTATCCTCTAGACTATGGGTTTTACTGTAAGGCATCATCCTAGTACAATATATTTATATCATTCTCCAGATTGCGGCTTTTACTGCGAGGCATTCGGCAGCCAAGAGAGTCGTTGCATCGACGCCTCGTGGCGTTGCGATGGTAACGCCGATTGTCCGGACGCCAGTGATGAGAGGAACTGCGGAATTGGTAACTAATGCGTTTCATTATTTGTCATGAAGTAAGCCCTCCCGAATGCAACATTATAGTTCGGTATTCGGTATTTGATGACACAATGGACATACATGAAGGGCTACGTGCAACAATGTGTAAAGTCTGAAATTGACGTTTGGAGTAAAACGGCATTGAACGTTTTTACATTGGTCAATTTATATAAGGATTGACAAGTCGCCAAACGACGATATAATTATGATCGCATTGATTTCGTAGCTTACATTTGTTATACAAGTATAGCATATGGATCTCTAATCATGTGACATTTTGCAAAACATTTTAGCTAAACATGTTAAGTCGACTTAACACATTGTTGTACGGAGCCCTTCAATCATAGTTCGGTATTCGGTATTTGATGACACAATGGACATACATGTATGTTTTAAAAACGCTGTAGTGTGAATTAACAAGTTAACAAGAGTTCTAACGACAACTTCGATTATTTTTAAAGTGTTGAGCAATTTAAAAATAGTATCATAACCTTTGCTTAACGATACAATGCCTGAGTACCGAAGACATGATAAGTAATGATGATACAATATTCGTAACATGTATTAACACTCATATATAAAGTTAGCGAATGTAAATTATATGAGTTAATTACGCTATGGTTGTCACTTTTTGTTGGCAGAATGCCTCGATAATGGCCACTTCCTCTGTGAGATGGACAATCTCTGCATTCGAAACAACATGCACTGCAACGGCGAAAACGACTGTATTTCTGGAGAAGATGAGATTGATTGTGGTACGTTCCATCGTTTCAGCCAACATTTAGGTTCCTGAACTTTAACTTGACTAGCTACCTATGTAGACAAATATTTATAAGTGTGATATCGGGATCTAGAGAACATGATTATTAGAGAAACAAGTACATGTATACGTGCTTACCATGTTTCAAAATAGAAAATAGAACAATGTGTAAATGCTAACCAGGTTTCAAGAGTGTATAATGAAATTTACTCAGATCTTATCAGTATGAAATCGTTGCGACCCATGTTCTCAGTCCTATTTTGGTGTTAATTATTAATTTTGGAGACACAAAGGACTGATTCAATCTGCATATTTGCAGACTTTTGCCTTGGGTTTGAGTGCAACGACGACGGAGAGTGTCTTCCCGAATCCAAGCGCTGTGACGGAACATTCGACTGCCCTCACGGGGAAGATGACGCATTTTGTAGTAGGTGTCACGAAATTCTGTTAAATTAGTTTTTCAGTAAGAATATTATGATAATACTTCATGTTTTCTGGAAAATACGGGAAAATATTTACCCCGAGGGAGACCGTCCGGGAGGGACCGAAGGCGAAGCCTGAGGTCCCTCCCGGGGGGTTTCCCGAGGGGCAAATATCTTCCCGTATTTTCCTGAAAACATGAAGGTTTATTTTTATTTCATGGTTTTTATGTTTATAATGTTAGATTGGAATAGTAAATGAGACCAAACGTACTATTCAAAAAATGTATATATAGATTTTCTTTGTTTAAAACGTCCATCGACATGCCACCCGGGAGGGTAACGTTAAGAATAAAAATGACGCAATATATGCGCTTACGTATGAAAATTAGCATTGTGAGGTAATTATTGCGTCATCGGGAAAATACGACAAGTGACGCGTCTTATGTTTTCTTTATAAAAACAACGTCAACCATGAAATAAAGCATTAGAAAACACGGTTTGTATGATCAAATAACTTAAAATGACTTCCAATGTGGTCAGGTCCGTCTTGATTTTTTTGTCACATGGTCAACGTCGAAATTGTTACCTTAATGTATACAATATATTTCAAAAAGCTGTAAAATTCGAATGCTTTGAAAAGAAAAATAAAACTATGAATAATAATATTTTGTGCGTTTTTTGTTTAACCTTTTTTTTCCAGGTGCCCCTCTCTGGTGCCCTGCGTGTAACGCCACGGGCAGACTGCAGGATTGTATCCCATCGGACAATGGACCCAAATGTATTTGTGGTTTGGGGTCAGATCCTTTCGACAGCTGTGCTCGTAAGTATGAATCATTGAATGGCAAATCCTACTAAAGTAACTTTTGGGCAAAATTTATTTAAATATATTTAAATGTATTTCGATCACGTTAGATTCACGGCATGTGCCTGCTATGGACAATATAATTTTGCCAAAACAAAGAATAATTGCATTTTAGTGATTTGAATTCAATCAAAGATTATCCGGGTTTGAGTTTAAAAAGTGTTTGCGTTTTTCATTTATTTTTTTAACTGTATGGATTTATTATTTTTTAGCTGAAATACTTAAGTATTGATGTTCTCTAATTTTTGATTGAACGATTCTTAATCCTCTCTTTATTTCCAGTTTCTAATTCACCCGACCAAATCGTTCGCGTCTACAGTCCTTTCAAGAAACCCTTCTGCTCCCCCTCCACAAACACACGTGTCTCCTCAATCGAAGAATGCCAAGCTCTTTTGTTTGAGCAACAAGGCAATGTGATGTCGCTTCAACCTCTGGGGTCGATGTGCTCTGTACAGGATTGCCTGTGGGATTTGGAGATGGAAGAAACGGATTTCACGAGCATTGTCTATGTGCTGCTTCCAGGTTTTGAATTTTATAGCGACGACTTAAAAATTGTGAAGCATTTTGATTATGATTGCGAATTTATTCAACTGAAAATGTAGCCTAAAAGCTTTTCCTTTGACTTGCATTAATTTCTTCTTTTGACTCTAACTGGAACTCACATGAAAACTAACCTCATTCGTTATAAATATCAAATCTGCACTTTGGCCTTTAATCTATTTCGATTTAATGTAATTTGATTTCAAAATAATCTATTTTCAAGGTGGCTAAAAAACATTCCTTTCAGAAATCCCAAGGTCGGTTTAGTTTGCATTTCCAACTGGCTATATCCCACGTGATTTATTTCTTATTTAATTTCAGCTGGCTACAACCCCTGTGACGATATAGACTGCGGTATTGGCGAATGCATCATCACAGACCTTCCCTATCCAAGCATCAAGCAGTTTCCTCAGCTCAACTACTATCCGCGCTGTTTGTGTCCTTATCCCACGGGCCATGTTCTTGATTCGAATTGCACGGAAAGTGAGTTAATTATTGAAATCAAAATATATTTTTTGAAATTTAAATATAAATTTATATGGATCCTTTACCCAGCGACTGGAGACCATCTATAACGGGATGATAAATATAAAACATACATGTACATTGTACATGTATGTATAAATTCCGTTATGTCCTAACATATATTCATTATTTAATGATCATATCGTATATGGATAGACCTATTTAACCTTTAATTAGTAAATAAGAACCTGATGTGAACAATTTTAAAGAAAACTCATAATACAAAATATATTTATTTGAAAGAAAAATGCTAAAACAATGCAACATTAAATTGTATTCTTAACATTACATTTTATTTTTCCACAGTCGATCCCTGCGATGATGTGACGTGTGAATTCGGAGGCACATGTTTGACTGACGTCACAACGGAAACGTTCTACTGCGAATGCGTTGCTAATAGATACGGAGAGCGCTGTGAACTCACACTGGGTGCGTTTTAAAACGAATTATGTCTAAATCACTTGTATAATACGATGTGTTTCAGATATATGATAGGCCTATTTGTTTGATTTTATAAACTGTTGAAACAAAATTATATATTCCCAAATGGCACAAATCTGACTATCAATATTTATTTATTTCGTGATAGAATTATTCAGATTAATACATGCATGTGCAATGTCTTTTTTAGATGAACTACGTTATAGCTACGAGTTGGACTTCGATTTGGATGAGAATTTCTCGCCAAACAATGGTCCGCAGCGAATTATACGCAATGGGCTGATCGAACTTTTCGAAGATTTTGCTTTCGAGGGAATTCCGCGAAATCAGTGACCAGTCGTGGATGGAGTGCAACTTTCGTAAGTGTTAAAGATCTTTGAGAAAAAATCCGATGAAAAACTGTTTGAATTGATAAGATACTTTCGTCTGTTGAGAATTAGAAAGGACTTCTTCATATTTGAATCGTTTTTAGTAAAGTTGCATTTCTCACATTTGCCGCTTATATTTGAGAAAATAAAGTTGCCTGAAATGTAAACTAAATATAATCTTGGACCTATACAAGGTTTTTTATGAACAATATGTTGAATACAGTCTATATGCTTAACATTATTTGATCCTAGCATATTATGTTTCAGCCGATCCACTGGCAAAACCAGGGTAACCATGACGCTGAAATCTCACATCGCCATGTCAACCGAGTTTATACAAAATAAAACAGTATCGGCTTTTGACCTGCCTGCTTCTGAATATTCACTGTTTAGTGAGGATGTCACTGTTTCTTTAACTGGAGAAGGTAAGTTATGCTACAATATATCTAAATAAGAAAACTCATTTTTCTGCTGCTATTTATAGTTTCGCTACTTCCGTTTGTCAAATATCATCAAATATTTATCTATGTGTAGCCTTGAAATTTTTAGAGAGTGAATTATTGCATTTCCGCACATTTTATGATGAAATGGGGGATAAAATGGATAACTTGAGTTCTCTTACGAAATTGTATGCTATATCAATATACATTGTATGCGACCCTGATCCAGCCACATGCTTCTTCATTTCGATTGTCTTTCCCAGTTACCGCCTTTAACTGTGACTTCGAGCAACCCGTAGAAGAGCATTGCCTCTACATAGACCAGCCCTCCCAATTCAACTGGACTCGGCTTGATCACGATACACCCTCGGCAGAAACAGGGCCTTACTTGGCTGCAAGCAATGATTGGTATCTTTACGTTGAAGCGAGCTATCCTCGAAAGACAGGGGATACCGCAATGTAAGTAGAAACCTGTAATGGGCTATAGTTAGTCTTGAGGGATTTCGTTTAGACTGTGGACATAATCAGGAAGAATTGTTGACGAAAAGTCTTAGAAACAAACTAACTTGCTGTCATAGGCGATACAATTAAATTGACTATCATAGAGAGGTTTATAGCTAGTTTGCCAGCCATTTACATACTACATGTATGTATCATAACATGAGTTTTGGGTCCTGGTCAACTCGCCCAATTCCCAACTCGCCCAAAAACCAACTCGCCCAAATTTGGTCAACTCGCCCAAAAACCAACTCACCCAGTTACCGACTCGCCCAATTACTAAGTATCATAATATGAGTTTTGGGTCCTGGTCAACTCACCCAAATTTGGTCAACTCGTCCAAAAACCAACTCGCCCAATGACCGACTCGCCCAATTACTATGTATCATAACATGAGTTTTGGGTCCTGGTCAACTCGCCCAATTCCCAACTCGCCCAAAAACCAACTCGCCCAAATTTGGTCAACTCGGGCGAGTTGGTTACGATTTTGGGCGAGTTGACTTTGGGCGAGTTGGTAAAGAATTGGGCGAGTTGGTGATAAAAATTTGGACGAGTTGGGAATTGGGCGAGTTGACCAGGTTTTTACATATACATTGTACATTGTAAATTGAAATATTTTCATTTCAGTATCAAAACCCAAACCCTAACCGTATACGGCCAGGCTTGTCTTTCCTTCTACCTATCCCTTTACGGAATCGACATGGGCAGTCTCACAATCCACCAATACACATATAACCGCAACTTCAGGGCGTTTACAAAGAAAGTGATCAATCGAGAAGGCAATTACACATTGAGGGATGATCTGATTGAAGATGTTTCTTCGTTCTGGAGTGCTCGTAGTATACCCGTGCAATTGGGTGATGGTGTGACGACATTTGAGTCGTATGTAAGTGACGTTTTGTAATGAGACATTATGATAATGGGATTTGTTCAATGTGTTGATACTGTTTAGCGGGTTTCGCTTTAATTATTTGTCATATATTTTGAGAAATAAACGTGTATGATGTAGTTTGCGATTGTAAATTTGCCATATTTTTGGGTCATATATCTTAAGTATTTAAAGATAATACTATATTTCTTTACTGTTTATAATTGTATGATAGCTGCATTCATACATGTATTACCACCGCCCATCTCTTTTCGAGACATTTTGTGCTCAAAAACCGATTCATTTTCGATTTAGTTCGAATTGGAGGGAACGGTGTCGACCGGAAGCCGTGGTGACCTTGCGATTGACCTTCTGGCCCTCGACCTTGACTCCGCGTTATGTCGTAAGTTCAAAGATCAGGACACATATTATTTGCTCTCATAAAGCTTATCCTTAAAATCAATGTTAAAGGGTGGGGAAAAGCTTGTAAAATCCGTTTTCGTGAAGTTGACCCCTTGATATCTAATAAAACCTGTTAAATTGTCCTAGTTATCAACATTCTATGTTACAATTTTGAAATAGTGAAAAAATGTTGTTTCTTATTTACATACATGGATATACACAGATGACTCCTGTCGCGAATATACCCTCGCTGACTCAGACCAAATCGAGTGCTGCCTGGCTGATATGTCTGAGGACGCAGACCCGAGGTGTTTGGAAGCGTTGTTCTATGAAGCCAACTGTGTGCGGGATGGCGAGCAGAATCCAAGGCATAATGCAGTCACGCGGTACCTTCCTTAATTGTTAGAGTTTTAGAGGAAGCAAAGAAAAGTTAGATTTTCATGCTTAGCTTCCACATTTACGATGTAACATGTTATATATTTTCGTATTGCTTTAGTTAAATGATGTGTTATTTCATTTTTAGGTGCATTATAAAAATGAGTTGCGGTCAAAAATATGTACATGAAGAATATAATGTACACATATGCATAAGTAAATAATCATATTCTATCGCTTTTTTCCGTCAGGGAGTTCCACTCATCAATGACATTGTACAGCACTCTCGGAATCATGGAAAGTCTTTACCATGACACGTTACTAGGCGACGAAGAAGCGACGCGCGGTTGCTATGGCGACTTTGACATTTCTGGTTCGTGTTATATTTATATTTTAGTTTTACCTAAACGCGCAAGCAGTATAAGAAACATATATAAATATTATTTTTAACCATGCGTGTTGGATATAGGATATCATATCAGTTCTAAAGCTCTACAGCTCACAGGAAAGAAATACTGCATAAAATATCAAAAATTAAGAATATAGGCCAACATTATGAATGCATTAGCTGCAAAAAAATATTCATCCAGTATACACGTTACCCGATATCAATGGTCATATCACTTGAATGTACCCAATGGTACCCCACTTTTCAAACTCTTTAAAACCAGGCCCATCTCCAGCCATCCGCCTCATGAGCAACCGACGCGACACAACCAATGAGGGCCGCGGTCGCGTCGAACTGAGAGTGAATGGTCAATACGTGACGGTTTGTGATGACGGGTTCAATGTGAATGCAGCGAGGACCGTGTGTGCGCATCTCGGGCTCAGTCGCGGGGAGGTAAACGTCTTGAACAGGGGGTTGATTCGTAAAAATATAATGCTGTAAATATAATGTACAATGAAAATGATGTACCGCTGTAAAATCTCCATGTTTGTGTTAAGCGGGACATGGAAAAGTATCTGCTAATTGCGATAAACTATAGTAGACAATTGAGCCAGCAAATTCGCATCGATGAGTTTAGGATTGTGGATTTATGTGTCTGTTTAAGCGTTTCAACGGTTTGATTATGTAAAACCCGGATCAATGAATCACATTCACAACTCACATAATTAATTGCGAAATGTTTTTCAGACATTCGATATTTTACATATTTGCCCTTTAATAAACAGGTGCGGACAGACGCATTTTATGGCAGAGGATCCAGTGAAATTTTCTTCAGCTCCATCGTGTGTCCAGAAATGGCTTCGAAACTGTACGAATGTACATTTACACGTGACCTGACACAAGTGTGTACCCGGGCAGAGGCTGTTGGAGTCATATGTAGCATTGGTGAGTAACGGTCTTGACTTAATATGATACGAAAGCATATACATATAGGCAATAGACCTAATTATGTTTAAGTTTAAAGTTTTTAAAGAAAATAAAAACTTTTTTTTGTGAGCATATTATAACAACTGGTAATTTAGACAACGGATATCAATATCTCAAATTTTTTTTTTTTTCAATAATATTTGTATAGATTTCCGATTTCACATCCAGTTTACGATACAAAAAAAAAATAAGAGCAAATAAAAGACAATTTCATTTCATTCCAGAGAACATTCGAGACGAGAGCACGATCGGACCAGCGGGAGAAAATATCACCGATTTCAGATCAATCGACGACACAGAGCATTCTGTGTTCATTCCAAACGTCGACGACGTCGT
>LQRL01009132.1:4340-16989 GCA_001703475.1 Hydroides elegans | reverse complement strand
GAAGGTAAACATACCTCATTTGTTTTCTTTCATACGCACAATTTTAAGAAAATATAAAAATAATAAGGTGATACTTTTCATTGACGCACAGTATATATATAATTGATACAGACTTCTTTCGGTATAAACCAAACGTCAATCTACAAAGGCAGAGTCTAATTTACACCATGCAAAACAACGAAATTAACTAAACATTGCCAATATAGTCGCCCAGACTTTAAAGTTTTTGTCTTTGTGTACATGAAACCTTGATGGATATTTTATCGAACATCTATGTTATTTTCAAATATCTTACCATAATTTCCATGTTGACTGTTCAAATATTAAGGATTGGGCTTCATATGCCTAGCTTTAAATACGTGAATCACAATCCCGATTAACTGCTAAGTGTGTATGTCCTGTGACAAGCGTATACAGTAGAAAAATAGATATAACGGCACTTAAAGGATGGATAAGTGATCACTATGTAGCACTGATCGGTAAACGAGTAGCATTGATGAATAAACGAGTAAACATTGTCTCATTAATTTATCAATTAAATAAATTGTATCACGAAATTTTGGAAACTTTTTGGTCGGTAACTTTTTGGGCCATGTGTCAATTTTGGAAACTTTATGACCGGAAACTTTCTGGGCGGAAACCTTTTGGGCGGATACCCATTAGGATGACATTAAAAGCACGTCCTTACAACGTCCGATTTCGTCGTACCCTGGATATTTTTTATGAAATGAAATATTTCATGAAAAAAAATGGTCCTATTGACGTAATTTTATTACATCGCTGGGACGTCTTGTTTTCGACATATTTGCGATGTCATAATTGCGTCGGGCATGTCGGGACGTAAAACGACGTGATAAAGACGTTCTGAATATGTTTGCCGAGTGGATTTGTACGGAATGGCAATAAACAGCGTGATAAGTATAAATAAAGCTAAATTGGCATCGATTTATTTCTATGAAATATATTAAAGCATCATATTGCAGTCCCGTGTGGTCTAGTGGTTAGGATTTCTGGTTTTCACCCAGGCGGCCGGGGTTCGATTCCCCGCACGGAAGATCATATTTTACAACATATGTTTGTTATATCAAAAAATCATTTTTGATATATTCAAAAGAACATTTTTTTTGTAACTTATCGTAAAAACACAGATGAACTTAATAATGCATCGTACAGCGTCGTCTGCCCGGCTAGCTCAGTCGGTAGAGCATGAGACTCTTAATCTCAGGGTCGTGGGTTCGAGCCCCACGTTGGGCGAATTATAATTTTTATAAACTACTCACCAAACCACATTTCCATAATGCTATTTTACCTCATTTTAAGAGACTATGTACAATTAGCGATAGAATCGTTAATTGAAAAATGCGTATAAATTCGACGGACTCGATTCGCACTCGAGGAAGTGTGAATCATTTTTCTGATTCAAAGTGGGTTGTATTGATCTAGACTTCTACATGTATATTGGAAGGTCGGAAAAACCAGATTTCTATAATGATCTAACAGCAATCACTGTGTGCAATAGTTTTCGATGCAATGGCCATAAAAAGAATAATACCACACAATCAACGTTCTTTAATGTGTTCCCTATTTGATATAATTTAAATATGACACTAAACTACAGAACATTTATTTTGTTGTTGAGTATACAATCTGAATGAAAAGTCCGTAGAATCTGAGTTATATAAGTAATGCTGATTATTGTGAGGGCAACATTTGAGTGAATGGACTGAAGGGTTTGACAACATTAGCAGCGACGAATAGCTGCAGCTATTCTTGTTTTTATATGATTAATTGAACAAAGAGCATTTGAAATGTTAAAGAACCATTTTAGTCAATCTGTGTAATTGTTGGAGCCTTTTTTCAGCGTATGTCAACATTGCCTGAAAAATTCCAGATTATGTCGACATACGCTGAGTGAACCAGCGTATGTCGACATTGCCTAAAAATTCAGCGTATGTAGACATACGCGGTTTACACCGATTGACGGTAACATATATTTTTAAATTTGTATTTCATAGACCGGAACATTTCGGAAAAAATAGCCGTCGCACCTCATCAATCCCAGTGCGGCTAGGCCTAAACAGATTTGATAAAATTTCCGAGCAAATGCCCATCTACCATGTAGTAAAACTATATTTCTCTCTATCCATAGCACGTATTTGCATTGTTGATAAAAACAATGCCCCTGGTGCGGAAACCTTTTTATATATCCGTTTTATATATGGGTTTGAATAAACGCTGTTTTTTTTCAATTCCTCGAAAAAGCACATAGATAATCAATTACAGGATTATATCCGCCCAAAAGTCTCCGACCAAAATGATTCCGGCCATAAGGCTTTCCAAACTGAGATAAGTGCGAAACAGTTTGTAGCATGACAATTCTTGTCATCGGTTTCCAGCCATCATATTATGAAAATAAAGCATACAACATAAGCCAAAATTAAGGTTTCCACTAGTTTCTTACCTTGGTCTTAGAACTTTTCAATGACCAGAACTATACTGAAAGTCAAAAATTGCTTATATATTGTTTTAAACAGTTCTCAAAACTTTATGACAAGATATATGATTTGGAAATAAAAAGATTATGAAAGTCGAGTATATTGGTAATACTCTCTGACATTTTCAGATCAATTGAAAAACACTTAATATCTAAATTATTCACCTAAAGCACGTAGGGGTCAAACTCAAAAAAATCACAAAACGCCATACCACTGCAAAGCTGATTTAAGTCCTTTTATTACATTATTAAGTGAATGCTTATATGGTTGCTATGAAATTATAGTGATTTCACAAGATGTACTAACCATTCTTCCATTGGTTGATTAAATCTTTAAGGTCAAAATATTTTTTACAACACTGACATCCTATTTGCCCGATTGTGGTCATTCTTTGAAATGTCTTTGGTTATTATCCACTTTTATTGTGATTCGGAGATTAGTTGTTTAAAAAGTAATAAAACTTTAAAATCATTTTGATACAAAGCTTCATGGATTGATCTTGTGGAAGATCTGTACATTTAACATAACAACAATTGATTCTTTCACTTTTTATTTAATGATTTTACTTTTCAATGAATAATGCCGTGGTATGGCGTTTTGTAATTTTTGAGTTTGACCCCTGTGTGTTTAAGGTCATTATTTAAGAATCTCATTGTTTATCAATTATTCTGAAAATTTAAGGAAGTAATGCCAAAACACTCTTCTTTCAAAATGTGTTTGTTTGAAAAAGAAATATTCCTTCACAAAAAATTGGGAGCATTTTAAACTTGAATATAAGTAATTTTTGACTTTCAGTATATAATGCCATGCCCTATGATATGTATTTTGGAAATGTTAGGACTGAACATTTTTTTTGTTTGGAAACTTGTTTGGCATGAAGGTTTTCAGCTCGGATTCAAATGCAATGAATTGACTATGCATCCAATCCCAACTAATGTGAGTTGGGAATAAGATGGGAGTAAGGGATGGTATATTGTTGTTGGTCTTATTTCCGGACAAAAACGCACGTAAGTGCATTAAAGCTTTTAAACAGAGAAACCTTTATTGAAACATAAATTTAGTTTTAAAGGATTACCCATCGAGTCGTAAAATATTTTTGCATACTTTGTCCAATTTTTGCGATACATATCAATAACGCCTGTAAACGAGCTAAATTGTTATTGCAATTATGAATAGATCCATATTAGTCAAGTCAATCCCATCGTTTCCGCATCTAAAACATGTCAAATAGCACCACACAATGAGAGGCCTTTTATACTCACTTCATCTACAAATAAGTGAATTATATAAAGCTGAGTATTTGTATAACAGCATCGCGTCATTGAAATCAGTGCTTTTACACATGGCATTGTTATGGTGTTTGGATGACATATATATGGTTGATCGATGTGAAAAAAAAGAGCACCCGAAACACATTTTCAAACATCCGAAATAAACTTCAAAAAAGCGGTTGGTTATTTTACATTACATTAGCATATCCGATCGTAGGTCCAATCGTTGGTTTTGACAACCGTACAAAGGTGGGAAGCAAATCAATGTTCTTAAAACAATTGTAATTTACGCAAGAGCGTACATACATTGTACTTCCCAAATAAACTTAACTATTCATCCTTGGTTAACCAGATTTTAATGAGTAATCAGTCAAAAGTTTCGAGTTGCGGTATCCATAGCTCTCGCCGCACTGCAAAACTCAAATGTATTATCTCTTTGCATGGGCGTCCCGTCCCTAACCCATTACTGACCTACACTAAGTCATGACGTCAGCGTAAATATAAACTTTATCCTGATCATTTCCTGCAAAGACATTCAACGTCTATTCAAAGATGATCCGTTGGGGTGGATTCAGATAATTTTACGGGCGCCAATAAAACTACGTTAAGCTGGAAAGTGGAGGGATGAGGGAGGGGTTCGGGTGGAATGTATGTTTGGAAACTATTTAGGAACGAACGACGGAGGGGACAGTCGCGATGTTTTATTCACGTGGATCAGAACCTGGTCAATGTAACCTTTGAACTGGTTTGACCCAGTTGTACTGCCAAGTTTATAACGTTGGTCAGTAAAAGTGTTCAGAGTTCACGAAACCATTCTAATATGCCTATCCAACTACCAACAGGCAATCAGACTCACTAATAAAAAAGTTAAAGTGTGCTCATTGTGTTCTTTTCCAACAAATAGTTATGTATGTCTCCGATAACCACGATTTCCGTTTCATCAGCCTCATTCATCCAAATTTGATTTTGAACCCAACTGCTATTACAGCTAACGAAGTTATTTACCAAATGACATTGTTAACTAATGTGGCATTGATTGGAATATTCTAACGATTTTGTGAATATTTAGATATTTAGATATCGTGTTGGTTTATAACACAGCGATGGTTATACCATAGAAATAAAACTATTCGTCAAAGAAGCTATAACTAATCATCTGAATAATTAGTATTTAACAACTTAAAGCCAGCAATATGGCCTTTTTAATGCCTGGCTCATTCAAAGTTGGTATTTGGATGATAATAATTTTCATTGTGTCAACAAATAACGCGGATATAAACTGCTATAACAATCAATACTCTGTCATGGACGATTTTCAAATCGCATCTGAGCTTGCGATCCATGTGCATTTAGATCATACTTTGAGTAATTGTGCTTTCGGGAAAACACATCGTTTCGAGTCTACGCTTTCTTCTTTACATTTATGTTTGAATCACTGCGCTTTGCGAAGTAACTGTGTAGCTGTGAATATGATTGATATTTCAAGTTGTCAGCTATGTCTAGAAGACGGTCACAGTACTCAGGATATACATTTGCTGGATTATCAGCAAATATATGTTAATAGGACACATTTAATGGGTAAGTAATGTTCAAAGAATGGACGCATAGCAAGCCGTGCTTCTCATTGAAAAACAAAGTGTTTACTACGCCTCACCAAAATGCAACTTTCTTAAAAAGAATTCGACTGCTTAAAAAAACGTCATGATTCGACGTGACATCGGGTGGAAGATTTTATGCGGGTTTGTCGATTGTGCGGTTTTTGATTCCATTATTATAATGAAGGTTCAAAAATAGATAAGCATAAATGACTTGGGAAGTGTAGCTGAATTTTAGGTTTGAAATCTTATATTCAATTTACATATTTAGGCATCTTGCTGACAACATTCACCAAAAATATCAGTTGTTCAGTTTCAGATCCATGTTATAGCAGCCCATGTGATAATTCGGGTATTTGCGCAGCAATTACACATGACGATTATATATGTTCATGCCTCCTTGGTTTTGCTGGTAGCCGCTGCGAAATAGGTAATATTTATATTTAAAAATAGACCTAAATGTTAACAGCTTTCAGATAGGTGTTTATCAACAAATGGTCGTATAATTTTTCTTAATCGGTTTGTTATACAAAGATATATGTGTCCATATATATTTATATATTCTTTATGGGTATAATAATGAGCATTTTAATTTTCACAAATGATTTGTTTAAAAAAAAAACAATTCTATCTATTTAAGGGCACCAAAATTATTTTGTTTAACACTAATAACTAATCCATTTAAACTCCAATAAACTCAAATCTATCTGCAGATGTTTGTCAACTAAATCCATGTTTAAATGAGGGATTATGCATACCCATGCCTGACAATTATTCCTGCTCGTGTGCATTAGGTTTTATCGGAAGTCATTGCGAAATAGGTATGTTTTTTGTTTTTCCTAAAAAAAAGTGAACTATGAACAGTTTTAAGATGGGAACAATATTTCCTGATGGTTTAATCAATTTTTATGCAAATGTTCATTAGACCTGTAAAAACAAGAGAAACCCGGTGTTGGGTAGAAACAATGTGCCTGTAGAAATAATCACCCCCCCCCCACATTACCTATATGCACTATACGCATTCAAGTGATGTGCGCCGTATATGTAATGTGTCTTATTGGTCACTATGTTTAACAAACGTATTAATAAAGGGGTTAGGTTTATTGAATGATACAATAAAGTATGAATAATAATATCTTACGATTTTAATATAGTGATTCTAATATTCATTGCAATGACATCCTGTCCAAGGAATCGATTTAGTAATCCTCTTTATTAAATATAATGTTTTAATGTAATCAAGAATGCGATAAATTTATTGGATTAACATGATTTACACGAACAATGAAATTGCAATTGACTGCTCGTCTTAATCGAAATTCTTAATTGCATCCAGCTATATTCTAAGGATTGCAATTATTTTCGACAATTGCGATTTTTGTAGTAATCAAAGATACATCGAGGCTTTTAATTCGTAAAGCAAACCTTAATAAAAAAAACTTCCGTTATTGCAATTAGTAACAACCATGGAATCGATCTAGATGAACAAAGACACTTTGAAGGTTATACACAAAGAAACTATATAATATCAAATTAAGTCTCTTTTCGGTAACACGAGAAGAATGATGTTAAAAATATGAAACTTTATTAATTACGTCCAAAAAAAGCTATGATTAATCGACAAAAAATGGGAAGTGGGGAAGTAATTTAAAGCAATAAAATACTCTTGAATTAATGCAAAATATGTAATAAACAATAGCATACATAATTACATAGCATACAATGTGTCAACACAACCCCCTTGGTCAAGATCTTTTGAGCAAATAACACCACGAAAACAATCTCGAAAAAAAAAGGCATATATATAAGTAACCCCCAGCTCAAATGAGGAGTAGCCTCTTTATAAAGAACATATAGAGAAAAAGCACATTATATGAATGGCACATTATATGAATGCAACACCGGCACATTAAATAGCACATTAAACAGTTTATGTAAGGAAGGTATATTATATTTTAAATTATCCTTATGCACTAAAACCATTAATCTTTATCTACAGATATATGTCAACCGAATCCGTGCTATAATGACGGTCTGTGTACATATACTCCTGATACTTATTCGTGCTCGTGTGGCTTAGGTTTTACCGGTAATAACTGCGAATTCGGTAAGATTTATATCTAAAATGAACTATAACTAGCTTTTAAAGAGTTTGTTTTTCATGATTGGTATATGATTATATTGATTTTGATATTAACAATTTTGACATGTTAAGACCAGCTCAAAGCTAAAACAAACAAAAAAACTTGTACTTTTGTTTGCAAAGTAATTTAATTTATCATTATGCATTACACTGTTATTTTGTTGCAGATCTATGTAATCCCAACCCGTGTTATAATCAGGGAACATGTATCGGGGCATTTGGAAATTATTCTTGCTCATGTGGGCTGGGTTTTATGGGCACCAACTGCGAGATTATAGGTATGTTTTATACAATACAAAAACTGGTAGATTCTTTTCATTTTCTATAAAATGATCAAGAGTAGATTAAAAACTAGAAAAGTTGACTAAAATACTTCTGCAATGTTTCATTGTTGACTTTCCTATAGATTAAGTATATATAAAACAATACAGTTGAGAAGAACACATAATTTATTCTCTAACTATTGAAACAAAACACCCTATATCTTAGGGATGAAATGTTATTTTGAACAAAATAAAACAAATTTCAACTAAAAGTAAACATTTAAACTATTTGATAAGTTTTTATCCAATTTATAAGGATTTTGTATCGATTAGTTTCATATTTTCGTTTCATATCTATGTTTACAGCTCTTTAATTACTATTTTTTGTTTTCAGACGTTTGCCATTATAATCCTTGTGAAAATGGAGGGACATGTTTGGCGGGAACGACAGACGGAAGTTATAACTGCTCATGCGCAAACGGTTTAATGGGAAGCAACTGTGAACTAGGTATACGGTCCATTTTGGTTACATAAACATTGACCTTTAGCACCTGATACCATTGGAGCAGTATGTATCATTACAATACGCGCAATACATTCCTTATGAGAAACGTATAAAGGTACAGTAAAAACCACTCCTAAGTAGACTATCGTAGGCAAAATCTTTCGCGTCAAAATTTGCGGTTATGCGTAGTAATTTTTTCGTTTATTCGGTTATCGGTTGTTCGGTTGTTCGTTTATTCGGTTGTTCGTTTATTCGGTTGTTCGTTTATTTGATTATTCGTATAAAAATATGTTCTGTCTTTAATTTTAAAAAAAGGCAATTAAGATACTAATATTCTTGCGCAAGATTCTCATCGCGGTCGACACCTATGTATAGGTTATCAAATAGGCAGAGTTCGGTCATGGAAATACAAGAGCGTCGAGACGTAGTCGAGACGTTCTTGTATTTCCAGACCGAACGATGGCCTATTTGATAACCGGCTTATTTTATTATTCATTAGAAACTGAAATACTCTTTCCCTTTAATCCTTTTACCTGGATTGAAAAATAAATAGCAACCTCCACTCACTCTATTGTTTCACGAATCACAAGCTATTTAAGTTGACAAGGTGTGGTTGAATTTCATCTCATTTACTATTGATAAATATGACACTTTGATTTTTCAATATTGTTCTCAAACTGTATTTTACTCTGCCCTTTATATTGTCCACTAGTTGCGAATATATATAAATCAAGCGTCTAGACCACTCTGTATGATATATATAGTATAGAAATTTGTAAAGAATCATGAAATAATACAATTTATATGATGATGTCTGCATAGTAAAGTGATCCCCCGCCCTCCTAAAACCTGTGTACTGTCTTAAGCTCATAAACAGTGTAATTTTTTCAACAGGCTTAGACACTTGATTCAAATTGATTATATAATATCTAATCTCCAATTAATTGCCAACGTGTCAGTTCATATTATTGAAATGTACAGTCAAAACCACTCCTAAGTAGACAGCTGACACGAACAACCGAATAAACGAACACCAATAACCGAATAAACGAACACGAATAAACGAAATATTTGCTACGCATAAACGAACAACCGAACAACCGAACAACCGAACAAACGAACAACCGAACAACCGAATAACCGAATAAACGATATGAAGGGTATAAATAGGAAAGCATGCGGTCATTTATCATTTTTCTTTCAAAATACCTCGACTATCATTTTAACTGCGAAAAGCTGCGATCCAATCTCGCTTGTGAGATTATGTATATAATGTATTACAAATCACAGCAATAATGAATTCAATATGTCCTTTTTCAAAATTCAAAACTCATCACCTGTAGGCATGGCAGAAACCACTCGTTTAATATGATATCGAACCCCCAATATATTGGCTAAATAGAATGAATGAACTAAGTGTAAAGTATTTCTGTCTACTACATTTCAATAATATGAACTGACACGTTGGCAATTAATTGGAAATTAGATATTATATAATCAATTTGAATAAAGTGTCTAAGCCTGTTGAAAAAAATACACTGTTTATGAGCTTAAGACAGTACACATAGGTTTTAGGAGGGCAGGGATCACTTTACTATGCAGACATCATCATGTAAATTGTAATAGGTGTCGACCGCGATGAGAATCTTGCGCAAGAATATTAGTATCTTAATTGCCATTTTTTTTAAATAAAAGACAGAACATAGTTTTATACGAATAACCGAATAAACGAACAACCGAATAAACGAACAACCGAATAAACGAACAACCGAACAACCGATAACCGAACAACCGATAACCGAATAAACGAAAAAATCACTACGCATAACCGCAAATTTTGACGCGAAAGATTTTGCCTACGATAGTCTACTTAGGAGTGGTTTTTACTGTAGTAGACAGAAATACTTTACACTTAGTTCAGTCATTCTATTTAGCCAATATATTCGGGGTTTGATATCATATTAAACGAGTGGTTTCTGCCATGTCTACAGGTTGTGAGTTTTGAATTTTGAAAAAGGACATATTGAATTCATTTTTGCTGTGATTTGGAATACAGTATATACATAATCTCACAAGCGAGATTGGATCGCAGCTTTTCGCAGTTCAAATGATAGTCGAGGTATTTTGAAAGAAAAATGTTTAATGACCGCATGCTTTCCTATTTATACCCTTCATATCGTTTATTCGGTTATTCGGTTGTTCGGTTGTTCGGTTGTTCGTTTATGCGTAGCAAATTTTTCGTTTATTCGTGTCCGTTTAATCGGTTATTCGTGTTCGTTTATTCGGTTGTTCGTGTCAGCTGTCTACTTAGGAGTGGTTTTGACTGTATATAGCTTAAAAGACGCAGCGATTGTGTGGGTGGGGGACGGGATGAGGGTTGGGATGAATTAGGAGTGCATTGGGAAGCTTGGTTGGTGATGGGATAAGGCACCAACATCCTTTAAATGTCGCAAGGAACCGATTCCTTAATTGAATACCCTTTGTATTTGATCACAGCATATTTTGAAGTTTTTTGCATGCAATAGCCTAAATAACAACGCATCATATCATTTTTCATCAATACGAATATATTACAGTTGATGAAAATATAACACACAATGATGTGTTTACATGATACTTATCAATAATCAAAATATTTGCTTTATTTCTAAAAATATATAATATATATCTAATATCAACACACTTTTCATATAGTTGCACCCGATACAAGCTGCTACCAAGGTTCCTGTTACTGGATGACGGATTCAGAGTTCACTTGGGTAGAGGCCTACGATGACTGTATAGCGCATGGCGGATACATCTATATAATATATGATATATATTTAATATCAACACACTTTTCATATAGTTGAACCCGATACAAGCTGCTACCAAGGTTCCTGTTACTGGATGACGGATTCAGAGTTCACTTGGGAAGAGGCCTATGATGACTGTATAGCGCATGGCGGATACCTCTATACAATATATAATATATAATATAGAATATATATCTAATATCAACACACTTTTCATATAGTTGCACCCGATACAAGCTGCTACCAAGGTTCCTGTTACTGGATGACGGATTCAGTATTCACTTGGGTAGAGGCCTATGATGACTGTATAGCACATGGCGGATATCTCTATATAATATATAATATATATCTAATATCAACATAAGTTTTCATATAGTTGCACCCGATACAAGCTGCTACCAAGGTTCGTGTTACTGGGTCACGAATTCAGAGTTCACTTGGGAAGAGGCCTACATTGACTGTATAGCGCATGGCGGATACCTCTATATAATATATGATATATATCTAATATCAACCCCCTTTTCATATAGTTGCACCCGATACAAGCTGCTACCAAGGTTCCTGTTACTGGGTGACGGATTCAGAGTTCACTTGGGGAGATGCCTGTGATGCCTGTATAGCGCATGGCGGATACCTCTATATAATATAGAATATATATTTAATATCAACACACTTTTCTATAGTTTCACCCGATACGAGCTGCTACCAAGGTACCTGTTACTGGGTGACGGATTCAGAGTTCACTTGGGAAGAGGCCTATGACGACAGAATAGCACATGGGGGATACCTCTATACAATTTATAATATATAATATATAATATATATCTAATATCAACACACTTTTCATATAGTTGCACCCGATGCAAGCTGCTACCAAGGTTCGTGTTACTGGGTCACGGATTCAGAGTTCACTTGGGAAGGGGCCTACGATGACTGTATAGCGCATGGCGGATACCTCGCTGAAGTGATGTCTGAGGAAGAAAACGATTTCATCCATGATCTAATTGGTGAATAATTCAATTTGAAATTAAACTATATTTGTATCAATATTTGAATTTAAATTCTCTTCTAATTAATTGAAATCAACATTTAATTTTAACATTGTAATTATAATTGTAATGGATTTATTTATTTGAATAAGAATGGGATGTATAAAAAAGGTAATGGTCGTGATTAATTTGGAGTGTAGATATATCGATTTTAACAGTAGAGGGTGTATCTTAAATTCGCGGGAAATCTATAATTTGAGGATACTTGTTACTTGAGAATAACTTGAGACCGTGGTCATGTTTTGACTTGAGTGTGATAGAAAACTGGTTTCTCAATGTATTCCTTGTTAGATGTTTGTAAATATGTATAATTCTCAAGTGACACGTGTCCGCAAATTATAGTTTCCCGCGAATTCAAGATACACCCCTTTACGTATCTAAAAATATCAAAGCAGATGTATTTGGCCATTACAACGAAACGAACATACGTTTACCAATTGATGTAGATTCGATTTGACAAAAAGTATCATGACATGATTTATTGTTTATCTGTGTCTATTTCGTGATAAAATGATCGGGACATATCTTTAAAG
>LQRL01009129.1:15473-43122 GCA_001703475.1 Hydroides elegans | reverse complement strand
AAATATACAAGACGCACTTTGACTCCATAGAAGTCTAGTCTACTTGTATATTTGTGATACTTGTTTGGGACAACAGCTCAAGTGAATAGACTACCTGTTTTATTCTATGGTCTTTCTTCTCAATTAAACTGGTCTATTCGCAACTTTCAGATAAAATCATTTTAGCCGTTGGTAAAACATTGTCTCTGTAAAAGTAATAAATTATCAGTCTTATAGCTACCGTATCGATTTGATCGGTGCTTTTCTTTTCAGTTTCCTTATGCGTTGTTTTACCGTCAATCACATTTTTGCTGTTAATGAATAATTTAAAAGCTTTAGCCTAATTGTTTATAATATTTTGAAACACTTTTGTCTAAACTGATGCTTGATCCGTTAAAAATAAATCAATAGAATCAACATCAATAAAAGATCTTGCCTTTTAGTTTCATTTATGTGTCGTTTTTCCCATTTTGATAAAACAATAAATCGCCTTTGGTTATTTGAAGGAGATAGTGACATAAGTGTAAATCATATAATCTATGGAGCTGTGACGATTCATATTTAATCAGCTGATATTGATACCCATGCTTATTTTTATAATTGGAAGGACACACCCCTTTTTATACCATGTTCAATTTGAGGGCGAATAAGCGACAATAGTCTATATTACCCTTCAAATGATATTTAAAAAAACAGATAGCATTGTGTAGCATGTTTTGTTGATATATGTGTGTAGAGTTTATAGGGAATTGTACTGTAATGATAGCTCATTTTGAGCCATGCATATTAGGGTGACCTATAAGCAGTTTATTGAATATTGGATTATATTGCTATTTTTAGACAAAGTAGACTATTATAAAGAGACTATTGAAAAAAAAAATCCGAAATGTTTTGACTACATCTATTATGGATAGATTCTATTCGTTCGTGTAAATCTAGAATATCCAATGAATAGCGATGTTACATGTCTCTTGACAGCAAAGAAAAGGGATCGTATGCTTAGCATTTCAGGGGAGTTTAGACGATTTCATGAATCGAAAATATTTTCTAAGTTTTTGGAAATATTTTCTAATAAACGCATTTTTAGATCAATTCTGTCTGATTATCCATTCTTGCCATCAAAAATATATCCTCAGTTCCATAATATAAATAAATTTTGGAATTAAAAAAAATATACATATTAAAAGTTATTACTTGGAACATTATCCCGTGGCATAGTATAGATCACGTTGGTAATACACGGCAACAAATATACGCTATGATACGCTTATGACGTGAGACTGCTATTATTCTGTTTTGATGCCCTGTCGGGTTTGTAAATTAGCAATTGAAATTCAATATATCTGCTATATCGATAAAGTGTCAACATTCAAAAAATGTTATCGAACATGTATATAACAATTATTGTTGGGTTATTTGTATATATTCTCACCCAATTGTAATTGCGAAAGCGTGTGTTTTAACCATGATAAAACTCATACATTCAAACATGTGTTGACGATGAGCTTCAGCGAACTATGTATAACGTTGTATCAGTTGCGTGATATAATCTAAAATAACTTTATGAAATGTGTATAACTAGTCATATGACAACATGACAATATCTAAAATACTTTGTAAATAATTAGTAGATTTCGGTGTATATAAGTCATGTGTATATTCACTGCAAACTAACTATATGTTTTATTTACTAAAGAACATTCCATTTCAGATATAACAATTATACTAATGGTGATATGTACACATTCCAATTTTATGATGAATTGTTAACAGAAAGATGAAAAAACTAGATATAATTGCATATACTATATATTGTTGTTTTCATTATCATTATAAGATTACTCGATTATTGCATTATATCAGGTCATGGCATTCCTCCAATGGTGTTATTGTGCTTCTTTTTGCGAATTTTACGGCACAACAAGAATAACATATCATAACAAATAACATGAGAATAAAAACATAAATATTGCCAATAAAATGTTTAAAAACGAATAGCATTAAAATAAACACACGTCTTATCTATTTTATATTTTACTTTACAAATATGAAGCGTACCTCACGAGCTGTTCCTCAAAAAAGATGTTCCCAGCAAATGTCAGCTGGCCTGGAGATTCTTATTATTTAGTTATAATCCACAATTTTATTGTTGCAAAAGGTGTTCCTTTTCTGCTCCAAACTGGCTAGAAAAGGAGGAACAGCTCAGCTGGCTAGGAAAACGGGAAAACTTTTTTGCAAAAAGTGTATGTTCAAAAAGGAGTATGTTGTTGTTCGTCTTTGTAAAACAGTTTAAGGTGATTTAACAACTTTTTGAAAAAGTATCGTGGGGTGCCCTTCAAATAGTCTGTATACTGATTTAAACAAACGAAATTCCGAGCTATTTAAATATGATTTGCTTTTGTTAGAGTTGTTAACAGTATAAAGTCAAGATATTAAAAGGCAATTATTTATAAAATATACATTAATTTAACACTAACACAATTCTGATTTCAATAACGCTTATACATTGCAATACGTATATACAATATTCTACATGTTAAATCTAAAAGGAAATTTCCGTGTTTAAACTTAAGTGAATTAATAATTTGATGCAGGTCTTAAAACATCTTATGACATTGTATTGATAAACATTAATCTGAAACTGCGAAAGATTTGCACTAATTTCTTGGCATACAATTAAAGAAAACACTAAGTATATAGATCCGTGGAAACTGTCTTCCTTTATTTTTAACTCCATTAACATTATCGTAATACAAATTACCACTTCTAAAAGGTAGTATCTGCGGAAAAGTCCATTTGTTATCATTACCGATTCTCACATCATCATAATAGTCACTTCCATATTTATCAACGGGTTAATCAAACTGATTGGATTTTGGGTGATCTTTACATAGGGTTAATCGACATTCATTTACATAGTATATATAAGTTTATATATTATTATTTATCGCCCGAATAATACAATATTATTTAAAAATAAACAATTCTGCGGTCAACGGTATATTTGCACAAATATTGTTTGGTAGACTTGTTTATTACCAATATCTGCGGCTTATCTTGTAAAGACATCCGCAACTTATTGCTCATTATAAAAATAATAAATTTAATCGATTATGTGTAGAACCGTGGAAATTGTCTCCCTTCATTCGCAACTCCATTTGCATTATCATAATACAAATTACTGCTCCTGTAAGACAAGATCTGAGGAAAAGTCCACATCTTATCATTACCGATTCTCATATCATCGTAATAGTCACTACCATATTGATCATCCGGATTATCAAACGGATTTTCTTTTGGTGGATCCTTGCACATGCATTTAGCAACAAACACAACAATGGTTATTATAGTGGTTAAAGAGCCGGCAACTGATCCTATGATTATGTATAGCGTCATGTCTTCAACGTAATTGACGTGGCCAATGAAATATCTAGCATGACCACAATTTATCTGAAAGGGTATGTTGCAAGAATTAAAAGTGTGATTTTAGGGTTATATAACGTTTACGGTTAGCAATTAACATTGACTTTATAAAGATTTGTCGGACATCTTTCTTTGTGCATCATCGAGATCAAAATCCTCGAATTTAAGTTTTGTACAGCTACAAAATCATAAAGTGGTATATGCATTGTAGTGGTATATGCATTTAGCACTCGTAAATATTAAATATTAACTTTACACCGTTACAAAATATAACATAAACACGTCATTTTACAATGCTCTGCACATCTCAATGTTTAAGCAGAGAGTATATAATCGTTTGACATATTACTCACAAATAATTTTGGTTTTCCATCTTCATAGGTTCCATTTTTAATAATGCCAGGCTCATGTTTAGGTGGCTCACACGTGATTCTGTTGTCAAGGAGGTTGATGACTTTGCAAAATCCAGTTCCAATTTCAATTATATAGTCTTCGCTTTTAGCTCCGTTTGTGAGTAACTCACCCTGTTTTAAGTAAATACAACTTCATTTGACTCATTTTGTATGTTTTTTATCATAAATTGTGATTTAAATAATAACAAATATTAACATTGGAAATTGATTCACAACAGTTACAAAATTTATGACTTATTGTCTTGAACATCCAACCTATATCTACATTTGATCCTAATTTTGTTGGCAGATATATATTATTTGCGCATGAAAAATGATTTATTATGTGATATATAAGTTTGATATGTTTAATAAAATATAAGTTTACACAAATGATATATCAATATAAGTTTTCTTTTAGTAAAAGCAATACTCTTTAACAACATTCATCCACTTTTATATGATCTCGAAATAAATGCATAGTCATACCTTGAATGACATTGTCTTATCTTTTCTTGGATCAAAGGAAAGTACCTTATCATATTCATCAAATGTTGGATCTTGGGCTATAATCACAGGAGCCAAATCAGGAAGCGTTTCTCTAAAGTCCGCATATTTCCTATCGCCATCCATAATCAATCCTGTAAATAAGACTACGCACTAAACATTAATTAGACTATACATGCATATTATTTAATTATACACGCGTACTTTATATGAGCACATTTATTTAGGTCATACAAAATTCAATATTAAATACACTTAAGTATGCACAAAATTCATTGTCTTATAGTTGACGTAACATTACAATGACGTATGACGTAACTTTATAATGTTATTTTGCAAAATGCACAGTTATGTGTCATAGTTCACATTGACTAAACTACTTAAATTAATTTACATTTCAAACATATGCACAATATAACAAGATGGTGTCTGTTTATTAGTTTGAATACTTGATTGAGCATGAAAATCAAAATAATAAACATAAGAAAGTACCTAAAAAGAATTCAATGAAATCTTCAAAGTCGGTTGACTTGCCATCATTCGAGAAATAATTGTCAATACTTGATTTGGATACATTAGATAGATCTATCGTTGGTGTCTTGGCTACAAGCCTGGTTTTGGTATATTCAGTAACAATCTGTAACAGTTTACATATGTATTAAAAAACGTGTTTACATTGTTCTTATTCAACTTGGTCAGATTAATATTTTGACAGATTTCATGCTTGGTCATTAACAATTTATTTGAAGTATATTTTGTAACGAATGTAAAACCTATGAAGTAAAATTGCAATTTATCACCCATTCTAATTTTAAAATTCATTTTAAATTTTATTAAAAATGATTTGATATAAGAAGCCCAATACTGACAGTGGTGAAACGTTGCACTGTTTTCTTAGGATTGTTTTTAAGTGTTTCTTCCATGTACACGATGAAAAGAGGGGCTGCTACTGAATTTAGGTTTTGACCCCAGAGAGTAATGCGTATTCCTCCACTGTAAAAGTATTAATTGTTATATATGTGTTGTCGTATTTTTAAAGTTTACTGATAGAATAGTTACCGATTAAATACAAATGAATAAATAACTATATAGCTAATGTAAATAACTATTTGAACAAATATTGAATTTAAAGACAGATAAATATATTGACCTTTTTATGGTTTTGGTATTACTGCAAAATGTTAGACAGCTTTTGGCTGTTATAAACTACACAAGTGATTTGAAACAAAAATATATATAAATTTATTACATGTTAAACAAATATTCAAAGTAACACTGATGCTGTTTTAATACATACCTAAGGGTAGTAAGCCGAGACGTGATATTTGTAACTAACGGATTCGGTCGATATTCAAACGATTCGTCCGCATGAAACGAATTGTTCAAAACATCAAATACTTGAATTTTGTATCGTAGATAATCTGGTTGCGTTTCAAGTCCGCCATAGCCATGGCGCTCTGATGAAGCGGTGGATATAATCATTTTCGAGTTGCTCCTGATAAAATAATAAAAGATGTTGTTATTTATAAGATACATAACATATTTGCATATAACATATGTCGAAGTATTTTTAACTCTTCTTTTCAATGTTATGTTTGCAACGATTATATTTCATTCATATATATTGACGTTCAATGTGTACCTCTAACACCGCTTTGAGCAGCCTCAAAAGCCTCAATCATAAAAAAAACGATTACCTATCTAATACGCTATCATCAGTCACACTTATGGTCGAGTAATTTTCACAGTCTATATGACATATAGGTTCCATGACAATCAATGAACTCAAATTCAAATTCTCGCCTTTGATAGTTAACAGTGTCCCTCCTGCTACTGGTCCAAACAGTGGGTAAACGCTCCATATTTCTACAATTCACAATATTTCTAATTCGCTTCGTTTTGAGGTTACGCATGTAAAGCTATTGTCACTGATATAGTTTGTAAACGTACAGTGTAATCATAATTATTTTTAATTGATAAGAAAAAAATAGTGTTTTATTTTTTCTTGATATATCTGTATTTATAATGTAGTAAGGATATAATGTGCTTTCTAGATGGTGTTTAGGCTTCTATTGGCATCAATTGCATTTCCCGTGTTTGTTTCCTTATAAGCTATTACTCCGAACATAAGACAAATATTATCCATGAATGATTTGCGTTCTTGTAGGCTAGGAATTTTATAGTAGTCATGTTTTGAAAACGCAAACCTGATGACATATCAAAATATTCACCTTTATCAGCACTTATATTTTTTAATTACGTATTCTATACATTAACATACTTCGCTTACCTATGGATCGCGATGTGCTTTCAGTAGCTATTTCGGAAAAAGGTCCTGCAGTTGATTGTAGAGTCGTTGCTGTTCCTTCATAACTTTGATCTGAAAAAGTAATAAGATATCAATTATTCAGTAAAGGCTAAAAATGCACTTTGTAGAGAGTGAAGATGAGTTGCGTTGTTTGTTGTAATATTAAGTCTACCTATTTACACAATAAATAAAAATGAGTAAACCATTGAGATTCCAGACAGACGATGTGTTTCTGTAACATCTTGTGGACACATTTGCTGTATCTACAATAGAATATAATGGTGATTTTATCCCCTTGGTTACAATAATATGCAAAGAAACGAATTTCGAAAGTTCTAAAATACCAATGTTTATGTACTGAAACAAGTTTGCAAACTCAGCTCATCGATTAAACTGCTCGAATAAAATGCACAGTGCTAATATATACCAGGCCAGGACCAGAACTTGCATCTAAAGCCTTTTCCTGTAACGCCTGAATCTGTTTGAAACTCTAATAGAAGATACCGATCAGCGAGAGCATGTATATTATAATCAGGCGGATGACGGTAAAGTGAGCCACAGTATATTTCTAGAAAAGGAACCTGTCCTGTGAGAAAAAAACATTCAAGCATTAACTACATTAAATTATTTTTTTTCCAATACGCTCCACCAACTCAGTCCGACATTGCCCTGTATTCATTTATTTTAGATTTAAATTTGGAGTTTACGTGATTGTAATCACTAACTTAATAAACCCATGACGTCACATCAATCATAACAATGTATATATGTACATACACATGATCATAATTGTCTATACCGATGTATGTACAAACAAATGACCGCGATGATGTGTATTGATAAATTGCCATTTTATACAACCTTTTTGTAAATTCATTGTGAGGTTTCGACAAAATTTAAAATAAATGCCAGGCATAAAATTAATAGAAATAATTAGCTATAGTTGAAACTATCAAAAAGCACATTTTAAAAGTAAACTAAAAAGACAATACGTTAAAATATACCTTCTACCGGATCAACACTGTATGATCCACATGTTAATGACAATGCATCTTTTGTACAATTGGGGCTCCCTTCCAGATCAAACTCTTTATCACAATAAAAATTAACGTATGAGTTGATAGGAGCAGTAATTAGCCAACATCGGTAGTATGAGCTATCATCCAACAACAAAAAACATAACATGCATATTTTTAGTTAAAAAGCATATTCGGCAAAGTCACACAATTAATTTGAATAAAAGTTTAAACGGCAAGTAAAGGAAGGAAATAAATAAAATGAAATATGCATGATTATGTAGCATATAATTAGACTTATATTCATATGGATTTGATTTCTTATACTTAATTCCGAGAAGCTCAAACAACAAAGGTTACAATATTTTAATTTGTTAACATACTGTTTTGTATTAGTATTTCGACTCGATTTTTCTGTAACATTTGCTGATATGTTTAGTTCGTTCGTCTCAATTTACATGTATATATCTATTATCAAGAAATGGTACCAAATTTGTTTTAGCACTCAGTTGGACCCACTCAGATTATCGGACAAATGGAGTCAACTTATGCAAAGGTTAATACTATATTCTAAATGAAAAAGCAAATGATGGCAAATACCAACCATAAAATAGTGTACTCAATAACACATGGATTTGCAACAGACAATGTTAGCATAGCACGCTTAAGACAGAAACGAGTTACATAGTTCTGGAATGTACGATGATCCATACAGGACTCAAGATAATTTTATTCCCAGGTAGTTAAATCATTCATTTTGTGCATTATAAACATGTTCTATTAACAGTATATTTAATAATTTACTCGATATTAAATAATCATAATACATACTTTGAATAATTTGCGATGCCATATTCAGGATGTGATGTTAACCATGACGCTGTAGGCAATGCTGAATAATGTGTGCACTCTAACAAAAATAAATTGTTATACGTCACACAATCGTTAACTGAATATAACAAATAAATTAACGGTAGGGGTCACATTCTTGCTTGTCACTTTTCACAATAAATTATCGTATTTAATACAATAACTTCCACAATAGTCAACACTACACTGAACTAAACATTTAAATAGTATTGATATATGGAATCAAATTACATATTAATTAGATATTGGTTTAACAATAAAATAACGTTATAATATCCTATGTGAAAAGTGATATTCAATTACATACCCGGGTATGATTCAGTAGTATATTCCCATTGAGCCGTTGGGGATGTATCAGCTTGAGTGCTCATAACTGTATCAGCGCCAATACTGGCCGATGTAACATCACCTGAAGAATAATTGAATTTATGTGACGGAATTCATGTATAACTTATGTGACTGACTGCCACATTTAGCCGATGACTTTGTAGTGATTTGTCTGGCACTCAAACTTTTAGATTATAATTCAATTATTAAATGTTGATTAAAAAATGTACAAATGCCATTCACACAGCATAGTATTATCAATTAAAGAGTATAACAATTCATAGAGGGGAAAAAACACTGTGATTTGGTCTTTCGGAACAGTTTGCAATGTATCCGTAACATATGATGATTGCATTTCAGTCCTGTGTTGAATTATCTATAAATGGTACATAAATAAGTGAAATATATTAAACCATTTATCATACATTTCTCAATTTAGCTCTTAAAGTAATGGACAAAGTACTTATTCAAATGATATCAAAACAGCGTTCAAATAAAACACAATGGGATATAATGAAATATGTAAGAGCGCTATATAAACAGCATTGAAATCTGTTGTAATAAACATTGAACTCATTTAGTTTTATTTTCCAATGTGCATTCACTTTTTTAATACAAGTCATGAACAATGTTGTACCCTATTAGTGAATACCTTTTTAACACGATTATGAACAACCCAACTATTTATATGATGTGATCTTATGGATAGTTTGCAGACAGTAGAATAAAATAAATGCAACTAATTTATCCTAACTATAATACCTATTTATGTATTGAATTATTGTTTTTATCAAATTTTTTCGCTGTTATATAACATAACATGCTATTGTTTACTGGTAATTGTAATTTATTGAGACAAATTTGTCAATTCAAATTATTCAGTCAATCTTAAGAGTGTCTGCAAAAATCTTACCCATCTACAGAATGACTTATAAGAGGTCATTTACATAATTTTACGAAATTCATGACAATAATATTGAAATCGAAAATTGACCAATTCAATCTTTTATAAAGATGATGGTATCAATTACATGTATATGCTCGACTTTCGATATTGAAGGTAAAATACAGCCATGACCACAATGAGACTTATAAATATTGCATCAAGCATGTCATTAGCAAAATACTATTTAATTCCATAGCCTACCTATAGGAAGCGTTGAAAACGGCACATCTGTTGTGCTTCGAGTGGACGACGGTGATGCTTGTATAGTCGTCGAAATACCAACCTCGATTCCTTCATAAATATAGATTTTGCATTATATATAATATTATTGTTGATATTAATCACGTTTATTTAACTTGTTATATAAATAAAATTTAATTTGAAATCAGATATCACATTCCAATGAACGACAAAAATCTATTTGAAAATAATATTTAACAAATAATCCAACCATTAAGATGCGTTCCGTTCCATATGTGTTGATTATTACCGTAGCATGTAGTATACGAGCCAGAAATATATTCTGCAATCAAACACATTTTTTTAAAAATAGCTATTATTATAAGTTATCATGTATCCATTATTAGTTATTCGTTATTATTTCAATATGAACCCCAATTTCAGGCTTTAGTTATTTCCTGGCTGCAAAGTTCATATGCAAAGTTGATTAGCTCATAATAATTTTTCGTATTTATCTATTATTATTGTTTTTCATAAAACAGGGCTTATTCAAAAACAAAAGAATGATTTAAGATAAAAATGAGTAAAAACTTGCTTGCTTTGTAATCATGTTAATACTCTGTATTGTGTTCCTTTTTTCATTTTGCTTTTACGTTAGATAAGTAACCTACCGACACCGACAGCCCAATATCTAATGTAAAACCCCCATGCCGTTCCACTCGAATCTGTTCTAAACTCAAAAAGTAGAAATCGACCACTTGTGAAACTGATCGGAATGTATGGATGTCGATCGATAGAACCACACCACCGCTCGTATAAAGGAACTTTTCCTTTTGAAAAAGAGCATATTTTGACATGTTCATAGACTATTTCATAACATATTTGCGCTACTTAATTTGCTTTAAATGAAACAAGATACCAATCAAATTAAAGTCATTACGCGATTTGACGATTATACGATGGTTAAGATGGAAATTAATTTGTATAGGTTCCTTGCAGGCCAACATTCAGAGGATCATGAAACATTGAACAATATAGGTTCATTCAACAGTAAGTCGTATAAAACAAACGTTAAAGCCGGTTTTGGGTACTCCTGAGCAAGGACATTAGGCGATATAACGATTTATATTCGTGTACTTTTAAAGTTTTAATAACAAAGAGTGTGTTGAAATATATCAACCTTCGACTGGAACACCATTTTGTGCCCCGCATGATATTTCCAGAGCATCTTCGGAGCAGTTTGGACTTCCCACAACATGAAAGTTTGTGTCACATGCGGCCACAACATAAAAGCCGGCAGGGGCAGTGATTAACCAACAGGCGTAATATGAACTGTTGTCCCACATGAAATCAAGTAAAACTCATGTTTGTTCCATAAAAATACTATTAAACAAAACCAATTTAATCTAACCTTTACATTAATTTTATTGTATGTCCTACCAATTCAATTTCAATAACCATAAATTGTTTATATGTATTACATATCCACTTAGAAGAAACATTCTTACTTGGGATAATCTAATGCTCCATGTTGAGGATGAGAGATAATAGTTAAAACTTCAAGTACACGTGCTTCATAATGTGTGCAATCTGTAAACAATGTCATGCGATGAATTATAATGTTTTATACATTGATACAAAACGAGTTTGCACACCAGACAATATAGCGATATGATTAATATATTAATTATCAAATTGGGGAACAAAATATTAAATTTCAAATACAATTAGAAATACTCAACTAAAATAAAGTATCTATGCTGAAAATAAATGCTAAACTCTATATTTACCAATATTTCATGATAATTTTATCCCACATATAGATACATTTGTAACTATATGCTAAATTGGAAAATACTATCAATATTCATTAAATAGTATCTAAATCACATATTGCATATAAATGTGCGTAAAAATATTTTATTCGTGTTGCTTTGATTAGAATTTTTAGAACATAATAGCAAAATGTACCAAATCTAATATATAAGTAAAACATATATAAGCTATTTAAGTCAATTTCTGACAATAGTAAATATGAATATTTTTTTATTAATCTATATATTGATTTTATTTTAAAAAGGTCCTAATATTTTTATAAATAATGTTGCTGGTTTATATAATCAGCAAAATATAATCACGCTATAACATTTATTAACATATCTGTTGATTATAATTACTTTCGTATGGGTCAGGAGTTTCTTCTGTTGGATAAGCCGTTGAAAGTAGTCCAGAATAGTCGGTACTCTGCATAGTTTCAGCTTCAGAATGTGTATCAAGTGTTGTATCTGTTATATCTGCATCAATAAATACACAACCACTTTATAAACATACACTTATTTCAATAATCGAGGTATATTCGATCAGCTATTTTCAAGTAGTTAAACTGCTCCCAATGTTCTTTTACTGAAATCAAATCATCCATTCAAGCAGAAAATATAAGCAATATATTAATTGTGGTCACCCTAGATATAAGTATTTTTTACCAATTTAATTTGTGAAAGCAACCACAATGTAGCTTGTGCTACTAAGAAGGACAAGCAATTAAGTTCAACATCGTAAAATATTATTTTAATAGTTTTAACGTTAATGTTAAAAATATGTGCACAACGATATATCACCAGCAACACCACTGATGTTAGAATAGTACATTGAACCTAAAGATTCGTTGAAATTAAATTTACATGATGATAAACTTCACTTAAAGTAGATATAATGCGCCTTAAATATTAAATATGATATTCTCATATCTAATCAATTGTAATTACCATTTGTTTGAGTTGTCGGTTGAGTGATATCGGATTCAATAGTTGTACCACCTTCATATCCGGTAGGGGTCAGTGTTTCTATACTTGCAACTTCTGACTGTGTGATGTATGTAGTTATGTCTTCATTCTTCACTGTTGAGGTATGATATGTGCCATATGGATCATAGGTAGTCGATTCTATTTCGATGTTATGCTGGCTGACATCCTCAGTACTGGGTGTTGTCGTTATTGCATAAGCTGTAAAATCAAGAGTTGCATTGGGAGATAAATTAAAACAAACTTGATTTATTTCTATCTGTCAACATCACCGTTGTATGCTCTTCGGTTATTTATTGATAATCTATTACTTTACCTTAATTAAAAATGAAAAATCCCTATCTATTCTTGTTGCAAATTTCAGAGTTATGTATAAGTAACATACATTGGTTATTTTTATCAATCTACATTAATCGACATCAAACTCCTTAGTTTGTGAAATTAGGGCTATTGATTTCAAACTATGAAAGATAATGCTTAGAAATATATATTCATGCTATTAAGAAACGATGATAGTTTTGAACGATACCTTCGAATAGATAAAGCACAATCCATGTTCTACTCAACACAATGTCTATCCCTCGCATTTTGCTTGGTTTGATTGCTTTTGACTTAAAAACTATAAGACAATTACATTTATTTTTTCCAAAAACCCGATTGATCCGAAAATTAATTTACTGAATTTGATTTATTCTATTGCAAATGAAGGGAACCTTCTTTCAGCACTTTGGTAGTCTTGCTTTAATATTTTAATAAATGAAGTTGAATAAAAATGACTGGATTAAAGCAAAGCAGCACCCAGTGATAATGTGATAATAGTTTTGAATAATAGTTTACGTGTTTTTATTTGTTATTCTTTTGCTTGCACATCAGAACTCTCTTAAAGTGAATCATGGCTATAAGTTACGTGATCAAATAATCAAATTGTTTAAGTTAAATTGATATGGCTTGATTAAGGTAAAACTATCGAGATTAAATCCAATTGATATTGATATTTGGTTGATATTTATCTTTGAAACATCAACATGTTTCATATTACAGTGATTTGGTTACCCCTTTATAACTATTTCTAGAGACGATCATTCAAGTTAAAAGTATAAGCTTGAATGTTATTTTCATCATATTTCCTTGTGGTAATTTGTGCTGTCTTCTATATTTACAGCCCTTGTGAATTTCAAGTTATCAGATGGGATAATGAAAAAAAGATTATCAATAGTGAATGCATATAATGTTTGTTTATGATGAATTAAGTAGATTACTTGAATAATAAAAGCGTGTTTATCTTAATTCAACATTTAAAACTTAAACGCATTTAAACTATACATTATGATAATTAATTGTATTAAATATGAACATCAACTTTGCGGGCTGAATTCATAAGTTTAATTTTTTCTCCTTTTTTAAAAAGTTGTTAAATAAAGAACACATTTCATTTTGGCATCATTCTAGTTTTGCAGAGGCATGAAATACATTTATTAGAAATATTCATAATGTAAAAACCAATTCAAACACATATTTAGATATTTTGTTTTGAATTTATAATATGAAACGTCATTAAATGTATGTTTTGTGACATAATTTTATATATTACCATTTTGCCATCATTATTTTTGCAACCCATCAAATGTGATTTTATAAATCATTTCAGAATTTCCTAATAATATTTTCACGATCAACATAAACCAGCGTCAACGTCACAGGATCTTTTAATAAGAGGGTACAGTTATGGAGTGCTATGAATTGCAAGTGATCTTCGTATTACAAATATTTAAATTATAATAACAATAACCATATTGTCCGTGTCATTTTAGTTATCTAATTTACACGTGTAGCAAATAACGTCAATCGAATAGCACTAAACATGTTGTGATTACTGATGTATCCTAATCGAATAACAACGATTTTTTTCGATTGTGTAAAAATGCAATGCCATATCATATTAATATTCACTGGACTAAATGTAGGTCCTCTAGCTGCAATTACATTCCAATTTTCAAGAATCTACTCCTATCCTAAATATGCACAATGTTGGGAATGGGAGCCCATTTCAAGGCTAAAATCGGCTAAGTCCACCATGTAAAATGAATGGGGGACTTAGCCGATTTTAGCCTCGAAATGGGCTCCCATTCCCAACATTGTGCATATTTAGGATAGGAGTAGATTCTTGAAAATTGGAATGTAATTGCAGCTAGATGACCTACATTTAGTCCAGTGAATATTAATATGATATGGCATTGCATTTTTACACAATCGAAAAAATTCGTTGTTATTCGATTAGGATACATCAGTAACTTCAACCAATGCGTTTATTCCAATCCATCATTTATTGAAGCGTTTCTCTAAAGAAACTTTTGAAACTAATCATAATGCAAATGGTAATAACAAATATTGATTACAAAACAACAGTGCAAAATAACTTAAATGAACTTTTAAAACTGTTTATCTTTGTTTTATTTGAAGAAGTAAATAATCGACTGCATTGCGATAAACATGTGATTGTTGTAAATGTTATAAAAACCAAACTTGCATTTATATTCAATATCATTTAAACTGAAAAATGTCACATTTGCTTTTAAGGATTGTTATATGCATTTCACATCGATCAGTTTTTAAAATTAAATGCCAAACCTGCTTTTCCAAAGTCAGAGACACCTAGTGCTTTATGGGCAGGCATGCGAGACCGCTAAATATAACTTCCTGATCCCCAAGATAAGACTTAATCCTTTTTGCCAACTGCATAGCACAATTACATAAGATGTAGTTTTTGTTACTTTAACCTAATTTGTACAAACACACGTGCGTTTTGATGTTATTTGATTTAAGATAAAATTGATAAATGATGTGCACGCGCTTAGTTTGTCTTGAAAATAGTTAAAAGAAATGTAATAAAGGGATTATACATTGATATATACATTACGATGAATGTCAACTAAACACAATCACTTTCCGCTCGGAAGATGACGTATGATATGTTAAAATTATAGCACTTATACTTTAGGAAATATCAAGTTATATTCACCCCCCCCCCATCAGGGAACTGCAGCCAAATCGCCTTTGCCTTTGCCTATATGGAGTTGTTTGTTTTTTTTTTGGCTACTGTCATTTTTTCCATGTTAATACGCACTTCAATTTTCGGCCTTTAGTAAGGAGTCATTTTATAATAAGTTTACACTTTATTTTATCATTTTAATCGGTTTTCATTGTTGATAAACTTCTCTTTTGAAATTAAAAAAATGTCGAAAATAATACTTACTTACATTAGAAAGTTTAAGACCGAATTCTCAACCATGCTTAAAACGACAATGTCCTTTAAGCAACATAGGCCATTAACTGGGAGTGTATTAAAAGATGTAAGATGACATCATACTTATAAATATATTATCTTATCATGCTAGATTTTTCTAATATATTTATGCAAAAATGTTTTTCTTTATGTAATGGGTTATAGAAGCACACATTTTGTGTTAAAAATCCCTGTAAAGTGACTTATGTGTTCTTTATACATCAGGCATGAAACATAAAATGGTCTAATGTTGAATTAGATAATTATATAAACTGATGATTCCATAATAGTTTGAATCATTATAATCATACTTATATACCAAGTAAATGTGTCGAACTGTGTCATCCAATATATCATGGCTGAGGTTAGGATCCATATTAGTCAATTCAGAATGAAGGATACGCTATCATTTGATTAAATATATACATATTTTTTGATTAATTATAGGTTTGAAATAGCAAATAACTATGTGATTTATGTTTTAATTATGTCCGTCTTTTCAATAATTTACACAAACATCTCATGGATAAACGATATTTAAACCTATATAACATTTTATTGATGTAATTATAAATAAAACTATGATGCAGCTTTGAAGTCGTATGTGTTTTAACCATTGAATCGATATACGTTATACGTTGACGATATACGTTGAATTTAAGTCAATAAAGCACTTTAATATGCCTTTCATATTTGAATATCATGCGCTTTTTATGTAAAACTGGCATATTGTCATACACAACGACAAAAAATGAATGACTACTATGTTTTAGTTATTATTAACAATTTGTCATTTACATAAGAATAATTTGCTACATTATTAAGCTATTTTATGCAGCGGTTTGACACTTAAAGTAAAACATTACATCCTATTAAATGCATAATGGTTCTGTTGTGAAATTATATCAACAAATTATTATTGAAACAAAATATAATCATAGATACATGTTTTTACATCAGAAAGTTTAAGTATCCATTTACATCCTGAATTTTGATAGCAAACGTTTATGCTTCAACTCTTCTCCATGTTAGTTAAAAAGTAGACAATACCAGTATAAAGCACATTTCAACTGTGTATAGGGAAATTGGCGATACATGTTTATATGCGCATCTTTTATATACAATTTTCAAGTCAATTATAGTTAGTGCTATGGACTACTAATAAATGCTCATTGTTTTCAATAAAGATGACACCTAGTTTACCATATCCTCTCCTGACATCGTTTGTTTGATCATATCAATGTGTCTTGTTCTTCATATTTTATTATCTGTGGGAATTGTACGTTGCTAATCGAGCTGATTCTCCCATCGCCATCATTCAAATCGACATGTTCGACATCAGCATTCATCACCTTTTTTCTTGTTGTTTTTCCTTTATTCTTACACCAGACTGTAGTCGCAACAGCGGTTATAAGAATTAACAAAGCGCAAAGAGCCGTCGCAATGGTAATGTAAAAGAAACCATCCTCCACGTAATCAATGTGACCAATGAAATAACGAGCGCGACCACAGTTCACCTGTAAATTAATAATGTTATATAATAATATGATATATATTGCCTTGTTGATGTATACATTTATAACAAAAATGAATGAATGCAAATTGTGAAATTGATAGAAATGAATGAATGAAATATAAAAATAATGAAAATTGATTAAATACTGAAAACAAGATTTAAAATTGTTATACTAATTAAATAGTGCTAAAGCGAGTACTTGATTCATATACGTACGTAAATTCTAGGGATTCCATGTTTGAACGCTCCTTCCATATTAACCTCAGGCTCATTTTGTGGTGGGACACACGATATTTGATTATTCAGCAGAAGTGTCACTTTGCAAAATTGAGCACCGATTTCTATGGAGTAGTCTTCTTCTTTTGCTCCCTTGGTAAGACCGTGTCCCTTGAAAAAAATATATTTATTAATTGTATTCAAATATTCAATCCGGGAATAATATTATTTTGCGTTAGTTTATCATTATGTTTTGGTATAATTATTTTAACAAGGTTTTTCTATCAATACCTATTATCAAATCATAATTTGAAATCAAGGAATAATAGATTGCATGCTCGTAATTATTTGTAGCATATAAAGACGAGCATCACTAATTACACTTTCTTCAAATATGATGATTATTTTGTGTACCTTGAATGACAGGATTTGACCAGCATCGGGATTAAAGACAAGTGTGTCCGTAAATTCTTCAAATGTTGGATTAGAAGCCAGTGTGATTCGTGCAATATCATTATCAGTTTCTTTCAGATTCTCATATCTATCTAATCCGTCAAATAGATACCCTATGCCAATAGATGGGACACTGCGATTAAACATTTAGCAATCCAATTGTATCTAGATACATAGTTTATCAAAATATGTAGTTTTCCATTTTATTCTGCCACCACGCTTTTGGTTAATACTATTTTGCTTAAATATGTAATAATTGACCGCTAAATGTATATTATCAATCCTGTTGTATGACCTGTTGTATTATAATAATCTTCTTATGGGACAAAAGCACTCATGCTTTTTAGTTTCAAGCACATGCTTTCTTGCAGAGATAGTATAAGAAATATATTTAAAGAAACAATATACTGGAAATTAACAACCCAAATATATGTCTAGTGTCTCATCAAGTAATTCATCAGTTGCATTGAAATAGCCTTCAACAGCCTTTGGTGAATAGTCATCTAAAGCTATAGCGGGCGTCTCGGAAATAAGTTTTGTTGCAGTGCATTCTGTAACTGTCTAAAATCAAATATAAGCTGTAATTGTGGTTTGATATTGTGATTAATAATAAATACGAGTAGACTTAATGCAGCCACAAACTACATTTTTTATACATTTTCATTCAACGTGCCATCTATGAATTTAGGCGTTTGATGTTTCCAGATATTTCATTTCAGCTGCATTGAAATAGCTTTCAACAGCCTTTGGTGAATAGTCATCTAAAACTATAGCGGGCGTCTCGGAAAGAGGCTTTGTTGCAGTGCATTCTGTAACTGTCTAAAATCAAATATAAGCTGTAATTGTGGTTTGTTATTGTGATTAATAATAAATACGAGTAGACTTAATGCATCCACAAACTACATTTTTTATACATTTTCATTCAACGTGCCATCTATGAATTTAGGCGTTTGATGTTTCCAGATATTTTCATATAAAGTAATTTATAACTTTAAGTGTTTTATTATTTCCGATATATTTATACAAGTAAAATATATTAATTTAATTGTTTCATATGTATATTTTCAAAGATTTATGTTAAAAAAAACAATTTATATGATTTCCCCGATAAAGGATTTAGGCTGTAAGCTATTCATAATCATTCACTGCTCCATATTGTATTTCAGAAGTTAACTATACTCAATTTTGCCTAACATGAGGCGTATATAATTTTATTTAGTTCTACTTACAGATGTGTATCTTTTCACACCCATCATACCAGTTGCTTTCAGTAACCCCTCAACATATATAAAGAATAATGGTTTGGCAGCAGAATTAAGATTGTCTCCTATTGCAGTTACTCTTATTCCACCACTGCAAATTAGGCTCATAAGAGTAATATGTAGTTATGTATTGTTATGTTTTTATATTTAATATACATTTATACACTTGTGTTAGGCATTACGATATGCAGAGCCTGAGCTTCAATGATTGATATAGGGAATGAACTATTTCGACAAAAATAGTGTTATGTCTGATAAAGCCAATACAATTGTCGATATTTCATATGGATTAATAAGGAAAATGATTCATTGATAAATAGTTATCTTGAGTATTGTATTTTAATCATTTATCTTAATTATTTGTAACCTTGGCTAATTGTATTGTATTTGAAGCTTAGAAATAAATATGCATGTTATATAAAGATGGATCATATTTACATACACAATGCATAACAAATCATTGTACAATCAACCTCAATAATACTTACATGATAACGCTGATATGTAAACAACCATATGTAAAAAAATAATTTAGAATGAAGAAAACCCATTTACCTTACAATTGTAGCTCTTGACGTTACATTTGATATGACTGGATTCGGTCTATACTCAAAATATTGGCCCGTTAAAAATGTCTGGTTTGAGGCATCGATTATAGTTATATTGAATCTGATTGAAAACCCCTGACTATTCTCCGACGCAGAACTAGTATTCTTTAATGGACGCGTGGTAAATATCAGCGTAGTGTCATCTCTTAAGCAGCATAATAAAATTAGAAATACAATTACACAAACTCTAATATAAGGCATTATAAATAAAACACAAATAAAACATTATTGAAATGTAGTAAAAGATTCGTTGTATATCTTAGCTACATTTTCTTGGCTAATCTGAAGGTTACCTTTTCTCAAATGTTTGCTTTTCGTACGATAGATCGGAACAGTGTTTAAAGTGCTCTATACATTCCATAGTTATATGTTCTATGCCTGCAAGGCCTTGTCCTATTATTGACACTTTAGTGCCTCCTGCTCTAGGGCCAAATACTGGTTCCATATGCATAATGGCTGTACAAACAGAAAAAAATCTTTTAATGAGAATTGTCAAAGTTGAAATGCTAAACAAGGTTGAGCTATAATACGAATATGTGTATATTTTATATAAGGTTAACTAGTTAAATAGTATAAAGTCAAAGCTAAGTATTCATAAAGGAAGAATAATATAATGTAATTTATCTTTATAAAATATATATTTATCAAATTAAAAGACGTTTAACACCTACTAGCGTGTGTATTGGTTCGTATCAACATTGCAACTAGTTATATAGGCTCAAGTAACACGTTTGCAAACTGAATTTTGAATTATATAAATACTTGTAAAAATTCAGTACTAGCAAACAGTGTTCTAGTTTTTTTGAGAAGGTTGCAGCAACATTTCACGAAAAATGGGAATGCAAAAGAGAAAAACTAAGCCTTAACATTCAAATTTGACTCTGTAGTTATATTATAAATATGTTGATATTTTGCCTTGCCTTTTTTACAAGGCAAGGCAAGGGTTTGTATGTTCTACTTATTTAGCAAAATCCGAAAAACACACTTTTTTCTTAGCCTCTAAAACATTACTCAATATGGCATATTATTTCGCATGCATCGCTGAAACTAATTTACATTTTTTATGATTATTTGTAATCACTTTCAACATTTATATATGAATATGTATATCTTAACATACTTATCGTCGGCATTATGTTGGTTTCTGTCGGAAGTTTTACAGTTGTGTCACTGTTTGAGGTTATAGATTGATAGTTATCTTCCGATTTGATTGTCTCAGAAGTAGCTGAGAGAACAAAAAACAATCATATCTAAGTGGCAAGTCATGGACATATATAAAATCATCGAGATGGCATTTATCTAAACGCATTGCTGATATACATACAAATCGTAATGAAGCATTCATTATAGTTTAAGTAATCTAAATATAGATATCTATGACGAAACATACTTGACATATGCGTTGTGATAGGTTCCATCGGAAGTTTTACAGTTGTGTCACTGTATGAGGTTAGAGTTTGATCATTATCTTTCGATTCGCGTGACGCATTGGTACCTGACCAGTATATACAATTATTTCTTTTGTGATAATATAGAATACATTATATTATAATTTCTTTAAGTTGGTATGTAATATAACATGTTACCATGCTAACCAAAAGTAAGGATATTGATTTAACTTTCAAGATTTTGAATTAACAAAGATACATTTTCATCTATAAAATCAGGAGAAAAATCATTTTCGACTTTTTGTAAAATATAGTGCATATATTTTTTACCATTTTTTTCCATATGTTATTGAATTCACCTTGTTTGCCTCAACTCAAAGTTGGTTTTATCTAATAGTTTTATTATTGAATGTTTGGAATGTTATAATGCAACCAAATTCACATAAGTTATTAATATTACCCGTTTACAAAAAGTCTCACCAAGTTTGTCCTTATTAATAAGGTCAAGTATATAGGACCAATCCTTGCTGTCGTAAATTCCAATGTCTAGTAAAAAATATACTCTAATATACTATATATTTAACCATAATATTTGTATGTGAACATGTATAAATATGTTTTTTGATTGTAAACTCAGTAATATGTGTATCGCGTTTTTCTAAGCTAGTAATTTACTATAACCTCTCTTAATGTACGGGGTACTTGTTTTCATCGCTAGGTCTAGAGTAACACCACTATTTGACTTTTTATCCCGATCATCACTTTCCAAGCTTTGTTCAGTTGTGCCTGAAAAATAAAGTGCCATGTATAACCAAATTGTCTGCTGCACAATATTATATGCAGCTGAGTAAGCAAGACGCGATACAATGCATGATAAATCTGTTCATAAGTTTAACATTATACTAATATGGTTGATAACGCATACCAAAGATCAGTAGGATGGTTGTTTCTCTCAATTAAACAAATACTAAATTTAAATAAATAGCTACTCGCAAGCCAATGATTTTCTATTACCTCTCTCAACTCGTGGAGTACTTGCATCCTCTAATAGTTCTAAAGTTGTGTGGTGGTTTGACGGTGTGCTTTGATCAATATCGTTTTGGTCGTTTGATGTTGTTGTAGCTGCAACATTGCATATATTAATCCAATTTAAATAGATTATGTTTTTCCAGTGAATTATAATTGCTATATGTGTGTAAAGATTTATCAAGTCACTAAATTTGTTACTAAAGCTTACCAATAATTGCTAGTATGCTTGTTTCTCCAAATGGTCCTCCTGTTGTAACGTTATAAGACGATGTAGTTTGATCACTTTCCAACGCAAGACCTTCTAGATTCAAACATTTAGCAACACTGTCATTGTTTGTCTCTTTTACAATCATGTTTCATTTATGCATATGACTTTTATCAGAATTAGAACATCATGTAAAAATAATAATGGACTTTCAGAACTAAATGAACTGTATTTATATCTAATCATGTGTTCCTGAATCATATGTTTTGTTAGACAAATAATTCCGATAATATTTAACTGTTTTAAACTCTTTTCTTCAAAAATGATTGAGAGAACTTTCATTAATTGCAGGGTTTGCGAATATCGATGCATTATTACAGGTTGAAACAATAAAATAAATGCTTTCGCCTCACATTCACAAATAAAGATTCTGGAATTAACTCTCATTTTAGTGAATGTTCATTCTCACTCTAAACTTATAATAGTTTCCCTTACCTAAATGTTGTGAATCTTTATTTGATTTCGTTGTTTGATGAGTTTGCGTCGTTGTTAAAGTTGCTGAAAAAATAGCTTGCATACAATTTAAAATCCAATAATAAATGTATCTTTTGACATACGGTATAAATATTGTGTCTGTCCATTTCCGGGCCTAACATTTCCTGTGTTTTTTCGGATTTGTTCTTGAATGATTGTTATTTTCATTATTTATGAAATGGTCGGCAGATTCCGTTTCATTGTGACAGTCTTGGAAAGATACTTTACATATTATAATGATGTGCATTGCCTATATGAGTACAAACAACAGTTGTGATAGTGAAATAAAATACATTCAAACAAATATAATTCAAATATCTAAATAAACTTACTGTTGTATGTGGTGCAAAGATATACGTTTGCCGCTTTAAAAAAATCATATTAAAAATATATCATTATGTAGTAATATAATGAATTTATATTGAAATACAATACACAATATCATACATTATCTGCTTATGACATAAAACAGCATAGGTATGCATATGCAGCTGTAACGATGCTTAATTATCAAAATACTTTTGGTAAGATTAAATCAAACTATTAATAAAATACTTTGAATTTAAAATTCTTAGCCATTTAAATGTCAAAATTTATATATATTTTTTTATAATCTGATTCAACGTACTTAATGTTGAAATAATAAAATACCTGAAAGTCGGATATATAGTTTCATTTTGTCAATACTCGGCTCAAGCTGTGTACATGTACTCCGTTTCAGCCAGCAAAAGCCTACTTTCATAGCAATAACATCACACGATGAATCGCCATCACAAAACGCTTTGCATACTTTATAATGTCCCCAATGTGCACGTATATTACCACCGTTGCAGTTCATCCTAGGTATCGTGCAAAATCCAGGGATATCTGAGACATAAATGGTTACCCTTTATCATTTCATCGATCATTTTTAAATTCAATAATACTATATAAATACCATCGGTTTTGATTATGTTATGTTAAAAGCAGACAATTAGGTTTCGATTTTTATTTGTTAAAATAAGTGATAGTTGTTTTCACTTTGCTAAAAATTGATTTCAATTGTGCTATTTTGCAACCAAAATCTGTCTATCTAATGATCCACTGCATTTATGAAATTTGTAAAGACATTTACATAGTTTTACAATGTTTTAGTTGAAACTTAATTAAATTAAATTAGTAATTAAAAAAAATATATTAAATGAACATTATTTGTACAGTTATTATATAGTTATGTGAGATATAACGCAAAAAATACCTTCACAAACCACCTGAGCGACACATATCAAAATCAAAAGTAGCCTTATGTGAATCATCATTATCTGTAACGAAACAAATTATATATTTTTTTGTATAAATTAATGCAAAGAATTATATAGTAACATAGTTTAATTTGCTTTATTGTGCAAATATGTGAATATTCATGCACGTATTATGAAATAAAGTATTTGACAAGCATGAATATATCTTTGCAATCAACCCTTTTTCTAATGAATTAATTATGGACACCGTGTTTCACAAACTTACTTCAACGACATATATCCCGAATGAAAATTTGACAATATTTTGTAAATGACATCCATCTAAATGTGAACCGATTCAAATCCTTAGTATTATCCTGTTCTTATCCTAACATCGTTCATAAATGAATAATAAGCATACATAATATCATATCAGCCTCTCTTCTTGCTTTATCCACTAGATAAGTTATGAAATTAAAATACTAAATTGCAACACTAACTTTATTCACATTTTGCTTGTGACATGACATACATTAATGCATTATATATATAATTTTGTTCCGCGTCCATCATATTTTGAGTGTTTTTGAAAATGAACTTTGGAAGCGAAGTGATGAGCTTAATTGTATATTTATCCCAGTAAGCCAACTGCATATAAAAATCAACTATACGACTATTTTGCAACATGTTTACTGTTTATGTTGACATATGTCATCAATTCATTATTGTTTGTATGATTTTATCATATTGTTTATAGGTACAATTAGAGGATGTGAATCGTGATTTAAAACTGCGGTTCGATTGTCGTAATGACGTAAGCAAACTTTAAACACGGATGTTAAACGGAGAAGTATTATTGATGTTTTTGCATAGCACACATTCTTTAAATCAGAGTCAACAGCTCATTATTTCAAATCAGGAAGTATTGCAATTTATTTTACAGCTCAATAAATCTAATGCACACAGTAAATCTATTTGCTGAGTTCAGCTTCATTAGCCAAATAATACATTTGTTCAAATCACTATATGTAGAAAATGATAAAATATACAGACTAGGGTTCGAAATTAACTTCGCTAGTGGATACTACTATTTATGAAACTAGAAACATGATCTTAGAATAATTTTCATATTGTCTGTTATATTGTGACAAATAAGTTAAAAAAAACTCCTAATAAATGCGTATTCCTGACTACAGGTCCACATGAATTAAATTATATCCATAAACATACCAGCAAAGTAGTACAGCACTGAGTATCAAACTTACGCAGCCGAAACACATTCATATAAAGGAAAGAGTGAGAAGTAAAATAAACATATGAAAAGATTGTAAAAAGGAAGCAAGTAAATATAATAAATACAATTATGTTCATGTATCAGAGCAATTGGCTCCTTTATTATTGAAACCTTTTGTATATAATGACACAGTTTGGATCATCCGGAATGGTTTTGATATTTTAAATTTCATCTATGAAATCAATTAGATTTTGTTGAATAATGTGCTCGATAGTTTATTATAGTTATCATCAAATGTAAAAAAGTCTCGTTTCCATTTTAAATTAAATATGCGTGCACCTTATTAATTTTCATACGATGCGCATCTAAACATGGACATTTCCTGCTCAACCGAACAAAACGCATGTTGTTGCAATGCATTTATTTCATGATTTGAATTTATATTCAGTCTTTTATCTCCGGAATATTTTCTTACACCACCCTGCAATGGTTTGAGTTTTTATAACAATAGATAGTGGAGATTATGTAGCAGTCTATAATAGAAAGCTCCAGATGGAGCATTAATCATCGTATTGTCTACCTTTACATTATCATAAAATCGATCTCAATCCAATAACATTCATCCTGTTCCAACAATGTTGATTTTATTTGAGTCGTTTATATTAAGCAATTCGGGGTTTCAATTATTGATGTATCCGACCATAAAAAGATATGCTCTTTTGATTTTATATTGTTATAATTTGATTATATTATATCATTTGCTTATGCCTTTATAAACTAAGATAGTTTGATTATTCTACTAGAGATTATTTTATGTTTTGCGAAATTCCATCGTTTAACTTTTGATAAAAAAAATGTTTTATAACACCAGGTGGAGAAAAAAAAGTGCCGAAATTTCAATTGCTTACATAAAAACCTATTATTCTCTTGAACCCCGTTAAACACGCCACTGTGTTTTATGCATACAAGATGTAAACACCATTGAATAGAACTCTTGAGGCCCCCATGTGCCTTATTTGGTCATTTTAGGTTCTATGTAGACTTTAAACTGTCACTGCATTATGCATTCAAGATGTAAACAACATTGAATAGAACTGTTTAGGCCCCCGTGTTTTTGGACCGGGCCACATGGGAAACATTTTTTCACCTTGTTCTTCATAACAAACCGTTATTTACATTGTATTCCTTATTGAAAATCCCCCCCCCCCAAAAGAAAAAAAAGTCTTGCTTTTTTTAAACGCAGTGCGCGTTTTGCTTTGTGTTTATTTTCCCATAAGGAATGCATTGAAACTCTCGGTTTATTTTGATAAAAAAGCTCGATGAAGCATCCCGTGTGGCCAGACCCTTATATGGTATCTTTAGGTTTTATGTAGACCTTTTTGATTGAAACAATATGCAATATTCTATAGAATCTTAATCATGATAAATTCCACTAGACTAGGTCCATTTCTCTGTACATACATGTAGGCAGAGCGGTATACGGTCAAAAGCCACCCCCCTCCATCCCGGTGACAATCCCTCCTCATGTAAGTAGGTCTTTGTCCCTACCAGAAATTACATCACAACAACGTGATATCGCGACATCAATGTTACGTCAAATGCAAAACGTCAAGATGACGTCATTATTACTATTAAACCATATGTAAATAACGTTACTATATGGATACGTCCCAACAGTTTATCACTATTAACTAATAATGACGTCAAGATTAAGTTGTGCATTTGACGTATCGTTTACGTCGCCATATGACATTGTAGTGGCATAATTTTTTTGGGACGTGCGTTGACGTTGTAAGGACCGCATAAAAACTCAATTGCGTGAAGATGATTTTCGCCGAGGGAAGGATGCTTTCCGCCGGGCGGGGGGAGGCATTTCGCCGAGCTTGAAAACAATTGTGAGGGGGGCTTCGGGCCGGGGGGTTGAAGTGGGATTTTAGCCTAAATCGCAAGAA
>LQRL01009129.1:0-15203 GCA_001703475.1 Hydroides elegans | reverse complement strand
ACCAGGGACGTCACCAGTAATTACAAACCGACATATACACTGATATTTCATTGGCTATATACATGACTAAAAAGAGCATATCTTTTTGTGGTAGGTTTATGTTTCGGTAATTTGAGCTTGTACATTGAGCAACCTGTGTGTCTAACCTGTGCTTATTTGTGTAAATTAATATCATAATATCTATTGCGGTATTTAAATTCAATTTCATCCCGCGATAGGCGTCTGTTTGCAAATTTATTTAGTTCATTATACATTTTGTGTGATATATCAACGTTATCATGTAACATATCGTGGTACGTCAAGGGCAATTTATTTCGCACGATCTTTTTGTTCCTGAATTGCGTGTGTACATAAGGCATTTTTTTGGTCCAATATGCATTATCATAATCTCTGGATCGATAATTCAAATGCATTTTCTGCGGTAATCGACGTTTATTCGTATAACCAAGTGATCGACCATGACGTGAGTGGCGTTGATTCGTTAAACTTATTAGTACATTCGTTGTTTGGGTGGCATTTGTTACATTATCAAATCCTCTTTTACGGTACCTATCTGACATTTTATACCCTAAGGATTTGTGTGGGTTCAAACTGACTCGCATAATTGACCTTTGGTGAACCTCGTTTATGTCCCCTTCTAGTGAATATCTTTCTTTTAAAGGTATTATTTGTGGGAAGGATCTATTGCTCAAAAGGTTCATCATAACTTCATGACCGCTCCATTCATTTTCATCGGTATCAGAAAGATGGGATTGTTCACCCGATTTAGTAGGTTTGAATTTCTCAAGCATCGTCACAAACAGGTTAATCAAATAGTTTCTTGCGTTTGTTTAATATCCTTATTGAAATACGCAAGGAAATATCAATTTTGAACGCGAAGTGTCTCGTTCAATATTTTAGATAGAGTTCCTGGCTTTGAGATAAACATATTATTATCAAGCACATAAATTTAACGTTTTTAACAAGACATAAAGAGACAGAAACAATTAAGAATCCTTTCATATGTCCATGACGATACATTATACCTGTAGTTTCACCATTGCTTTCAACCAAAACGTATGTCGTTTTCTAAATCCTTATCTATTATATTATCTGCATATTCCATGCAGGAGCGTCAAATCCCTTATTGGATAAGACGTAGAGCTGGAAGCAAGTGGGGAAATATTTACAGGTAAACATAAAGTCGATAGATAGATCGACCACGAAACATAATCATGATTTTTATTAATGAATTCATTATTTAATTATTAAAAAACATAAATTATAGCCTTGATAATTAAATTTATTTATTAGTTAATTGTCGACTCACGCCAGATGGATATATATTTTTTTAAGTTTAGATTATAAACTTGTTAATGAAATAATTTCATTAGTTAATCAGAAAAATAAATAAAAGAAAATCAAAAAGAAATTAAAAGTGGTAAAACATATATTTTCAAATATTACTTATCTATATTGATTAAATGTTTGTTTAAAGATGAAACTTCCATGCGCAAGAGCAAATCCTACGCCGTCATAGAGGAGGAAAAAAGTCGCATCTTTGGTTGTGAATCATCTATACAACTGGCAGGTCAAAATACGTTTTTTAAACATATAAGTATGAAATAAAGTTTATTTTTCAAAGATATTTTGGCATTCGCTAGTAAAAGTTAAAATGTAGGCATTTCATGACACTTAATTCATACACAGAATTAATTGGTAGAATCCTATGAGTTATTATAAATGTAAGGTATAATAGATCATATGATCGAAAATTGGCGAGCTTTTCAGAGATTTTTCGGATGTTTTGTCCAATATCCCATAAACTGGGTTTAACATTTAAATTGTTCTGATAGTGGTTTAATGGGCTTTCATCACTCTGCTAAATCACATAACTTGATTTTAATATTAATGCATATCTTAAAGTACATCGCCATTTATAGCCTTGGAAATATGTGTGTAGCATGATCTAAAAGTGGCGCGCCATGATACTCTCAAAGATTAGATTCACAAAACATAATAAAACTCGAACAGAAAACTAAATATTCATAGTGTATCGATTTTACATATACAATTCATCATATCAACTAAGAATAAAGAACCTGAAAGGATACTTCACTGTTTCAAGAAACTCGTGAACTGAATCATTTAATAATAATGGCGAACATTGTCTTATCCTACGATTATTCATCTTAAAAGCACGAACAATAACGTTTTGACATTTGCTGACATGCGTTCATGAATTTGGATGATTTTCTATAAATAACATAAAGCATCCCGATAAAATAGACTGATAATGTGGAAAAGACCGTTGTAAAGGACAACATGAATTTCAGAGTAATCTGAATAGTTGGTTGAGCCATTACTATTATCTATTCTATGTTTAATACCTTATAGATTAATTAAAGTTGGATATTCAAATTATATTTAATATATATCCTGGTCCTTAGCACTTAAAAAATAAAAGGGTTTTATATTTTACATTAGTACATTTGATATCATATTTAGGCTATATAATACTAGAAAATAATTCCTGCTACACTTAAAGCGTTTGAATATTGCAGCACCAATAAAATAATATAAAACAAAACACTTTTGTGATATTTTATACTCTGAATTCTTACATAACCCTGGGTTCGCTACTTTTCGATCATGCCACAGACAGATTTTTCCGATATATAATGGCTATGTTCTTGAACGCATGCATCGTATTCTAAATAAAGTTATGCGCCTTAGAACAGTGATGAAACCCCATTAAACAATGTCAGAACCATTTTAATTTTAAACCAAGTTTATGAGATATTTGAACAAATATCCGAGACATCTATGAAAAGCTCGCCAATTTTCGATCATATGTTCTACATTATATCTCCAATATAGTTTACAAACATAGCTGAGGGTTATTTGGGGTTATATATAATATATTGGTTTCAATATATGTGTGCATTATATAATTTATTATTGACATTTAAAATACAGTTGTGGTTACTAATGAATGCATGGGAACGTATACGAATAGAAACTGACTATTGAAAAACAATAAGGAATTCAATGAGCTAGTCTACAGTGTAGATGTGATTGCCAAAACGCAAACTATATAAAATACTTATTTCAATTACAGGTATTATATATGTTTTGGAAGTGATAAATGTAATTTTGGTTTTAACAAATTAATATATAAAATCAACGATGTACATGAAGACTTCGTGGCCTAATGGATAATGCGTCTGACTTCGGATCAGAAGATTGAGGGTTCGATTCCCTTCGGAGTCGTTTTTTTAAAATGTTATTTAAAAAATATGTGTAGAAAATAGGTATATTAAAAACAAAAATATTATTATTGATGGCATGGAATACTATGAATCAATGATGTTTGCGCTTCAAAACTAACGATCTTGCCAGGAGTCTAACCTGGAATCTCCTGATTTTGAGACAGGCGCCTTATCCATTGGGCCACAAGACCTAATGGTGTTGAGCAGGCTTTTCTTAAGAATATATAATTGATATAATTTCTGGAAAACAATATATATTAAACTGGTTATTTGACATATACGGCAGCGAAGCAAACTTTTTACGTCATCAATCTGGGGAAAAGCGTTTAACCGAAAAATGTTTAGTTGAAACTAGTCAATTTATGTTTCATATTATAAGCAAATTTAATTGACGTCCTATCAACAAATATTTTTCGATTAATGCTATTTTTCGCGACGTCAAATGGCGTAGAAGTTCGGTCGTATTTCAACGTAGTTTATCGTCATAAAAGCATAAAATCGACATTATTTTTATTTTTCGATTGATAAGCTATAAATTAGATGTATGAGAATATAACTGACCTTGGAGAAAATTTAAAAGGTAAAGAATTAACTATTGAGTTATCGAAATGATTGTTTTGTTTTTAGAGACAGTTGAATCATCACTAAATTAAGACAATATTCATACCAATCTAAAGAGCTTCTATGGTAAGTTATATGCAAATTTTATTTTTAAATGTTAATTTTCAATGTTTTCCATGAATCTTGTACATCAAGTATGTTTATTTTATAAATGGATCCGCACACTTGTAAATGGAAAAAAAAACATGCACATTCGGTTAGACGTCGTTGAACGTCGTTTAAATGTGTATAGATAAATGGTGCATTTAAAAAAGTAAAAACTTTCCGAATGAGTAAATAAAAACCGTCAATATTTATTTGATGATAAGATAAATATAAAACCTTTTGTTTTCATTTTCCCAGAAAGCTAATTTTCTCACAAGCTCGTAAGATTCAATTCATTAATTAAAAGTAACGATTTTCAACTGAATTCCATATGACTTCGATCCATTATTTGATCATTCGGTCTAATATAAAAGTCGGGTAGTATCATTCTTACGTCCATTTTCGTTAGGAAAATATCTAAAACGTAGCGCGGCTTGCCAAAATATTAAATGTCTATGCAAAATATTAATGGTGAAGCATCCCACTCGGTAAGACGTCCATGGACGTTGAGAGGGCGCCTTACTTTGGGCCCGTATGCACGTTTTCCGGACGTCTTTATTCGTCGCAGAATTAAAAAAAGACGTTACATCGACGTCTCGTCCGAATCGGACGTTTTAATTACGTTATACGGACGCCGGGACGTAAAAGGACGTCCTGAAAACTTTCATACGGGCCCAAAGTAGGTCGTACTCTCAACGTCACGTCCAAAAACGACGTACAATAGACGACCTTTGCCGAGTGGGATGGTATCGTATAATAAGAATGTTTCAAACGTAACCATTTCCATAAACTCTACGCCGTGATAAAACTCATAGCTTATGTAGAATTTATAGCCATTTTGTTCACAGCATATTTGTATGGCACATTTTCCAATTCTAGTTAATACAGATTATTGGTATTTCCTTTAGTTAAGTTGTTTATATCTGATCGTTTAACTAAGCTATGTTTCTGTTGATACAATAACACATTATAATAAGTATTTAATTATAATGATGAACAATAACGGGTTTGTCACCCCCCTAAAAACATTGAGATTATTTTTCTAGAACTTAAGGATGGCAAACACATAAATGAGCATCAACAACTTTGTTTTTCACGAACAATTTACATTCGTCTATTATGTGATTAACCATGTATTGCTTAAATATATTCAATAATATATACTATTAGTATCTACTATTGATATTTTTATTTTCAAATAACATGTCTTAAAGCAACATTCAGCAACATTATATGTTTTGCTTAAGATTAATGTAAAAATATAAAAAGGCGAAGCCCATACAAACCCCATTTATTTTGCAAATGTATGAAATTTCCTCCATTTAACAAAAAAAATATTTACCATTATTTCCAAACAGGTCTTCTTTCCGACAAGGGTCTCTACACCCTTGCGAGTGAAATCGGTATGGAATGGCAACAACTAGCCACGTTTCTAGGCGTAACCACGGCAATCGTACAACAAATCAAACTCGATCACGTAGGAAATACGCGACAACTTATATACGCTTATGGAGGGATACAGCTAGTGGGACTAAAGAACAGATTAAAAATCGCTGCAGGTTCAGCTGGAAACGATAGGGAGAAGAGATTTAGCGGTTTTGTAATTGAGCGAGCACGTGAACGGGAGTGTGGAGAAAATGTCTTTTCATTCAATTGTTTGACAATTAAATTTAATTGAGACTGAATGAGTGGTACTGAGGCTCTTTATAAATGAGTTTTATTGAGATTTGAATTTTTTATAAATTTGCAAATGTACGAGACAACATATCTTTGCTATGTTACGCTTATGGTGTGATACTGCAAGTAGCACGAAAGAACAGATTAAAGGGGCGCTGCAACTTCAGTTGAAAACGAATTGGAAGAAGGGATTTAGCCGATTTGTTGCTAAGTGACCAAGTGAATGGAAGTGTGGAGAAAATGTCGTTTTATTCCATCGTATGACAATGAAATTGAATTGCAACTGCAGTAGTGATGTTTATGTTCTTTATAGATAAGTTTTATTGTGATTAAATATTTTGTTACATGTGCAATCTTACAACAACAAAAAAGACAGATATACTTTATGTTACGTCTTTTGCGCGATACTGCTAGTGAATCGAAAGAACCGATTAAAGGGGCATTGCAGATGCAATTGGAGACGATTAGGAGAAGGGATTTGGCGGATTTATTTTTAAGTGAACGGGAGTGTGGAGAAAATGTAGTTTCATTCTATAGTATGACAAAGAAATTGAATTACAACTGAATGAGTGATACTGAAGCTATAAATAAATGAGTTTGATTGTGATTCATTATTTTGTAAAATTTACGAAACAACAAATATAAGCTTAGCTATGTCTATGGCGATTTCACCAATCTGATAGTTTTAATTGTGATTGAATTATCAATGAGATATGCAAACGAAAATGCATGACAAACATCTATTTCATTTTACTGTGAGACAATAAATTTGAACGAAATAGAAACGAATGCCTTCCTGAAGACATGTAGTGTTTTGAGTTAAAATATCATCAATAATCGTTCGGATCACACGATGCTCTCGTAAAAAGAAACTGTTAGCGTTGTAACTAGATGTTTCGAATTGAACTGTTTGATGGTATTCTCTGTACATGTATATTTAAATCAAATGTCTATAATTTGTATAGCTTTTTGCATAGATACTCTCGCAGTTGTAAGTGCGAAAGCGTATAATTTTAAACAGTGATTAAACTCATACATTCATACATGTTTCGACGATGAGCTTTAGCAAAATAGTTATAACATTGTATCAGTTGTGTGATATAATTTAAAATAACTTTTATGAAATGTGTATAACTAGTCACATGACAACATGACAATATATAAAATACTTTGTAAATAATTAGTAGATTTCGGTGTATATAAGTCATGTGTATATTTACTGCAAACTTACTATATGTTTTTATTATTAAAGAACATTCCATTTCAGATATAACAATTAAATTGATGGCGATATATACACATTCCAATTCTTTGATGAATTATTAACAGAATGATGAAACTAAATATAATTGCATATATTATATATTGTTGTTTTCATTTTCATTATAAGATATACTCGATTATTGCTTTATATAGTCATATTCATAGTATATATAAAAATAAAAATGGATTTAAAATGAATATAAAATTGATTTATACATTTATTTCCAAAGTATATATAAACATTTAAAAATGGATTTGTTGATAAGATTCAAGGATGCTTCTTAACGATTTAACACGCTTGTTAATCGTCCGGATAATACAGTATTATTAAAAAACGATTCTGTGGTCAAAAGTATATTTGCACAAATGTTCTACAAATTTAACTATACATCAACTTAACAATAACATCATATACATACATATAGCATATATACATAGTTTAAAAAGTACACTGAATATATAACTGTTTCAATGTTATCTTTAAAACGTTCTTGTAAGAGTGTGTATTACCATTATCCGCTTGCTTAACTTGTGAAGAAACTTGCAACTTGTTGCTCAATATAAACATGTAAATTCAATCAATTATGTGTAGATCCTTGGAAATTGTCTCCCTTCATTCGCAACTCCATTCACATTATCATAATACAAATTACTGCTTCTAAAAGGCAGTATCTGCGGAAAAGCCCAATTCTTATCCTTACCGATTCTGACATCATCGTAATATTCGCTGCCATATTGATCATCGGGATTATCAAATGGATTCGATTTTGGTGGATCTTGGCAGAAACATTTAGCAACAAGCACAACTATGGTTATTATAGTGGTTATTGAAGCGGAAACTGATCCTATGATAATGTATAGCGTCTTGTCTTCAACGTAATTGACGTGGCCAATAAAATATCGCGCATGGCCACAATTTATCTGAAAGTGTATTTTGCAAGAGTTAAGATTGTGATATAAGGGCTATATAACATTTATGGATAGCCTTTGACATTAAATGTATAAATATTTGTCGGGCACATCCCTTTGTATATCTTTCAAAATCAACGAATTTTAGTGGTATATGCATTTAGCTCTTGTTGATATTAAACATTTACCTTCCAATGTTACAAAATGTAACATAAAAACGTGAATTCCATCATTACTTTGCACATCGTTTTGAAATAACTTAACATTTTTAATTTATAAAGAATCAACATAGGTCTTACAAATATTTTCGGTTTTCCTTCATAGGTTCCATTTTTAACGATACGTGGTTCGTGCCTAGGTGGCTCACACGTTATTCTGTTGTCTAGAAGATTAATGACTTTGCAAAATCCAGTACCAATTTCAATTGTGTAGTCTTCGATTTTGGCTCCGTTTGTGAGTAATTCACCCTGTTATAAGTAAATACAATTTTATGTGACTCAATTTTTGTATACATTTTTATGCAATTTGAATAATATCAAAGATAATCATTGGCCATTAAATAAAAAAAGACTCACTTTTAAAACATTTATGATTTATTATCTTTTGAACAACAACCGTTTATATACGTTTGATAACACCTTTGTAGCAGATATATATGATTTACGCATGAAAACTATTTATTATGTGATGTATATGTTTGATATGATTTATGACATTGTTATTGTTATCATACATAGGAACTTTATACATATAATATGTCAATAAACGTTTTCTTTAAGTAAAAACAATATTTTTTAACAACAATATTCACTTATATATGATCTCGTAATAAATACATAGTCATACCTTGAATGACATTGTCTTCTTTTTTCTTGGATCAAACGAAAATACTTTATCGTATTCATCAAATGTTGGGTCTTGAGATATGATCACAGGAGCCAAATCAGGATGAGTTTCTCTGAAGTCTTCATATTCCTTATCGCCATCCATAATCAATCCTATTAATAGTTGAATAGCTAAGTACATAAATTGACAGTTTTAATGAATTGTACAATATACAAAAATATAAATATAGAAATTATATATACATATTTTTCATGTTTTATAGTCTTTAGGCTAGTAAATTAAAGGATTATTTTGTTACTCTATGATATAACAAAATCAACACATTCTTGACACATTATATTTACTTATGAAAACTCGATAAAATATTTAATATATGCATTTAAAAAGTACCTAGATAGAATTCAAGGAAATCTTCGAAATCCTTAAAATCGCCATCATTGGAGAAATAGTTGTCAATACTTGATTTAGACACATTCGATAGATCTATTGGTGGTGTCTTTGCTATAAGCCTGGTTTTGTTATATTCAGTTACAATCTGTAACATTAATGTGTATGTAATAAAGCGTTTTTACAATGTTCTAATACAAAACAGATAACGAATTCATGCAACTTGTTCAACTGTATCATTTAAGTCTTAACGCTTTATTTGAAGTGTATTTTAACTCATGTTAAGCCTACTTAGCAACATTGCAGTAAATTACCCATAATTATGGTATTTGAATTAAAATGATTTAATACTAATGCTTACAGTGGTGAAACGTTGAACCTTTTTCTTGGGGTAATTTTTAAGTGTCTCTTCCATGTACACGATAAACAAAGGCGCATCCACTGAATTTAGGTTTTGACCCCAGAGAGTAATGCGTATTCCACCACTAAGATATTAACAAATCTAATTTCAAGTGTTAAATTACAAACAAATATGACACTTAAAATATTTAAGTCACGAATCATGGATTAAATAATATATCTAATATTTATTCTCTTTTAGATAAATATGCATATGATATTCGTAAAAGATGGGTCTCAATGTGCTTTAATTTTACGATATGCCAATAAGAATGCAATGCTTTAAACTTTTCTTTTCATTTATTAAATGTAGTTAAATTTGCTTATATGACGACTTTAGATGCAATATAAATATTTCAATATACAATTTTAATATGTTAAGATATGTAGACGTACCTTAGTGTGGTAGTTCTCGAAGTTATATTAGTAACGAGCGAATTCGGTCTGTATTCAAACAATTTGCCCGTGTCCAGGTAGTTATTCAAATAGTCATATGCAATAATTTTGTATTGAAGACTTGGTTGCGTTGGAGTACCATTATAACCATAACCATCTGATGAACTTGTAGAAAATGTAATTTGCGTGTTGCTCCTGCAAAATTGCAATAGGGTACATAATAACATTTTGCATACCAACTAATGCTTACAGATAAGCCAATTACAGTTCCCGTCAGCGTTAGAGTATATATTGACATTTTAGCAACTATATATTTCGTACTCAACAAGGAAATTTGTTCCGTGCTGGCGTGTACTATATCACTGAGATACGGTATTATTAATCAAAATTGCTACATACAGATTTATTAACAGTTTTTAATTTTCATAATAGCCAAATACATCAACACATAGCAACAATGTATAAATATTCACTTAGTAAATTTGGCTTACCTTGCAAATATCATATCATCAGTTACAAATATTGTCGAATAGTTCGCGCAGTCGGTATCACACATAGGTTCCATAGCAAGAATTGCAATTGAATCTAATTTCTCTCCAATAAGAGTTAATATTGTTCCTCCAGCAACGGGTCCAAAGAGAGGTTGCATAACCGTCAAAACTGTAAATCAGTAGTTCAAACATGACAAATCGAGAGTGCTTATTTTATTTGAAAGTCACTATATCATTAAGATAAAGGCTACTGAAAATCATCGCGAATGTGATTATACGTAAATTAGTACAATTTACCGTTTCAAATTATAAAATGTAGAATTCGCCCTATTTTCGGTTTTATAAGTGTTTCTTTTAAATTTTATTTTTCATATTTTTCCTTACAATTTAGAAGATCTGTGCAAATTCCAAGCGTAATACAGATTTAGTATCTTTAAAAACCTTAAACATCTTTAATTCAGAATATTCATGGCATTCACTGAACATATTTTTTCTTGCTTCTTATTGTTCAAATGCTTACGCGTAATCAATAAGGTATTTATGTAATTAAGTAAATAATTTGTAATAATTTCCTGCATTATGTTGCCTATAACTTTCCGCTGCTTAAGATAAAACGGCTGCAAAAAGTAATATTAAGAGTTCATAAGAATTCCAAGTGACGCTATTAGAATTCTAGACGAAAGAAAATGAATTAGGAATTATCTTAGATAAGAAAAAATATATATATTTATTTTACCTGGTGTTGCCTCAATAAATGACTGAGCTGTAGTAATATCAATATTATTGTCTGTTGATATTTTCGATGCCTGTTCAGCATATCTGCAGTAGAACTAGTTTTATCTAGAAAGCATATCAAAATAAAACTCCCATCAACATTCTGTGTAAAAATATAAATACTGGACAACATTGGATTATGTGAAACCCTTTTTGAAGATTTTGGTTATTCAGTTTTTATTCAAACTATATTGATTCAGTATTGTAACCTCCACATCAAACGACTTTTAGTACTCTCTCTCGAACTAGCGCTTGGTTTAGCGCAAGGTCTCGCTTCAATTGGTACACGTTTTTAATCGTTGCATATGTTAATAATTTCAAAAAGAGTGAAGCTATTGATAAATAAAATGTTACCTGTGGTTTCTTCTGTATAGAATCGTGATGTTTCAGAGTTTATGATATCATCTGTAGATGTGTGAAACGGATTGCTGATTAACTCAAGGGCAGCAGTTGTTATTTCATCTAGATAACATGTAAACCATCAAATTACGTTGTCCTGTAGCTATATTGCCATAATTATCAATGCAAAAAAGTTTTCCGGATCACAAAGTGTTTGATGCACTACGTATGTTTACCCTAACGTTTTCCATAGCAACGCATAATTGCAGATATATATAACATAATTATAGAAGACTTAAACGACTCATCATCATTATATAGATATATTAGTCTGAAGTACTATTTGTATATTATTATACAGATATTTATATCCAAACTTATTAAAATAAATATTTGACACATGCAACCTTGTTGAACAATTTTTTAGAGTTGATAATCAGCTATATGATTTATTGTCTTGATAGTTGCATTATACATAATTTAAAGCCCCACCTTTGGATGTAAAATCTTTTGGACAATAAGGTGACACTATTTTACCTGTCTGGTCTTCTGTAAAGAACTGTGATGTTTTTGCATACATGGTTTTGTCTGAAAATACGGTATATGGACTCTTGTTAAGCATTACATAAGTAACACACTATTTTACCTGTCTGGTCTTCTGTAAAGAACTGTGATGTTTTTGCATACATGGTTTTGTCTGAAAATACGGTATATGGACTCTTGTTAAGCATTACATAAGTAACACATGTCCTGTCTAGGTTATCTTTAAAATAGTCGATTGAACATACATTTCATGTCATGTTTTCTAGCTTGATGCACTAAATAAATATGGATTTTTCAATAGCTGATACAAGCTTCTAAAGAGCACATATTGATTTAGTTTTTTATATTGATACCGTTATCTGAGCATATGCCAAAATGAATATCACTTTATGGTATATAAAAATGCAATAATATGCATAGAGAATGTTGTGCCAATTTTGTACACGTAGTTTTGCTATTGTCAAAATATTAAACAAAATAATATCTGCTTGTCCGAATCAATATCAATATCTCACAGATGGGTTTGATGTTATGCAATGAATAAACATAAGAAAACACATTAATGAAATAGGAATTGTCTCTTGATATTTTAGTATTCGCGGTATGTTTCGTATATTACAGACGGGTTCAAAAGATTCGAATTAGTAACCTGGCATACATACTTAACAGTATAATATTTGAATTAATGATGAAAAAGCAAAATGACCTAGACACTAGATACTGTCTTTTTCACTATGACATGAATTTGTGAAAAAAATATAGAATGTCATGTATGTGTAACAGCAAATGTGCCAAAACCAAGATAATGTCTTCGCCCTATTGCCAAAAAAACATATCACGTCTCGAGATTTGTATTTCCATGATTATCAATTAGTACCGAACACATTAAAAACTGTAAATCGTTCGACATCCATATCATTGGACAGACTCGGAATGACAGTATATAGCAAACGTGATACAAACAAGACACATCTAGATATTATTCATATAGACTTGAGTTCATCCATATTAGAATGTTCAAAGTAATTAAATGTATGCGTTTAGCAGTTGAATACATTAAGAAACTACTTATTTTCATTAAAAATACAATGTACCCGTTTGTTCTTGTGTTTGGAACTGTGGTGTTTCAGTAACGCTGTTTGTGTCTGTAGGAGTGCTGACTGTGATGTCACTGGGCAGAATAGGAGTTGTACTTGGTTCATCTGGAAGATTAATTTATTTAGATATTGATAACCTATAATGTTATTGCGCATAAAAATTGCTTTATTGCCTAAATAGTCCATACATATGCTCTTGGAAACAATGATTCCGCCACATCAAAATCTTTTCAACTTGATATACGGATAATATCGAGAGCAATATTCGTAACCAGGTATAATGAACAAGGTATAACACCAGTTTTTATGTGTTTAATAATAAAAATAATTTAGTATCTGAGTATAAAATATATAGATTTCTGAACGTGATGTGGCGTTTTTATAGAATATTGTGAACGGTCGCCATTCCGCATAATCACAGTTATTTAAGAGCAAGATCCCAATCCGTTAGACGGTCAACTTACAATATTTTTTTGATGCCATGACATAAAATTAATATTATTGATTTATCACTCAATGCAATATAGCCCGTTTGAATATGAAAGTTGGTCAAATGAGTTTATAAGATAGACAATTTGACAGATTATCTTGAAAAATTCAGAATCGTCTGAGGAAAAAATAGATCTCGCGATGGAACACACCTGGAGTCTCGTTGTCAATCTTAACAAACATATAAATTTCTATATGAATTAGATATTGTTTATGTATCTTAGACTGCTTCCCATACAACGCCGTTTGCTAAGATTGTATATAGTAGTGAGAGTATCACTAAAGCTTTATTATCACAATCGCTCAATTTCATATATGTATATATATATATATATTTCAATGTGTGCTGTGTTCAAAGATTTTAAATAATAAGCAAAGTAGAGGCATTTGAATACATTGTAAATTGTATTTAGTAAGCGCCTTTATTAAACAAATAGATATGATATTTGTTATCCTCGTTATTAAAATGATGATGCAAATATTTATTTGACTAACTAACCTGGTACCCAACCACTAACACCGTCGTATCTTCTATTCCTTGTACAGCTGTTCCCATCTCTGGTTGCTATTATAGAAAAATAAAAGCTTAGATGGTTTTTTATCTGTTAAATGCACACACAATTTCATTTAATGTCGTTGTCAAAGTTAATTCATGTTTTAAAGTTATGGCTATAAAATATATATTTGTAACTTACGAAATGCATAGTATACAAATAAAAAGCGGTCAACATATGTCTCAGAATCCGCAACCAGTTGAAGATATAGGTGGCGAGTCCCAGTGAAAGTGAAAGGAGTAGCTATACTTCCACAGAATAACGCAACTGTACCTTCAGTACCTGTATGATTCGATAGAGTCATTCATAAGAATAAATGAAATGTGTGTTTTAATGTGTTGTCGAAATTCAACATACAACTGACTGCATAGTTCAGAAATGATTTATTTTATCAAATAGAATACTAAAGTTCACGGATGGCATGTAGTTAATTCCATTTTGATCATGTTGTCACAAAACGTTTACTTTATCAATAAACAAATTATATTTATACAATAAAAGTATATTACATATCTGAAATAATTTAACAGTTTTTACTGTATGTGGCGATTTTCTTTTTTCTATGGCAATTCAATGTTCTTAAGAACTAATGGAGCGCTAAATAGTAAAAAATATCTTTTCTTCGTACCGTTTAATCCGCACATGAATTTCATGACGTTGCATGTACATTTCCTACAGGCTTCTAGAACAAACTGCCCGTTTGAATGGATTACAACTGAATGGTTTTCAGGAGCCGAAAATATCCAACAGCTGTTGATTGGACTATAAACATTCAACAGCAATCGCTACATATTCAACGAGTTATGTGGTTTCATTAGTTTTCTCTTCTTAGTTTTCAATAAAAAGTCAAATATAACTGATGCAGTATACCCAATATTGATAAACCGATTTTGTATGAATAGCATATTATTGTCTTATATTAATCATATTGAAACCCTCTTTGATGTTGTTTTTCTGTTAAAGTAGATTTGCACATTTACTACAACATACGGTGTTAATTTGGTTATGCCAAAACCTTCAGATATAAAAAGCTGTGATTCATCAGTTCTCGCAAAGTATTGAACGCAGCCTGAAATTATTATT